>JARFJB010001355.1:522500-592500 GCA_036346205.1 Vesta saturnalis | reverse complement strand
GGTAGATAAGGGGGTTTATTAGGGGCAGTTTTTTGTTTTTACCAAATAGTTCTAAAATCTTTTTCCGTAATTTAGCGGCAAAAGAATTCCTAGGTTAGTTCATTGGCTGAGTAAGGATTAGTTTTATAATAAAAAGTATGGACATATTTTTTAATGAAAATTTAATTTTACATAAATTTTCTTTATACGGTTTTTTAACATAAAGCGAAATAAATCTAAAAATTAGATAATTGTGATTGAAAACGCGAAGCTGTATCTCTATTTTTATAGAAGCGGGCGGCTTCGCTATTTTTTTTTAAGTTTACATGTATTTATGTCTATTAATCTCTATTTTTAGTTTTAAACGTCCATCTGACAGAGAGTATTGGTTTTTATTTTTACAATGTTGCATATTTTCGTAGTTAACTTATTAAAAAAAGTTGCATAACTTTCCTAAAAAAATGTTATTATAATTATTTCATTTATTTTATTTTCCATTTTGTAGGTTGGAAGATCGTGTAGTATTCCACACCAGATATTTTAAATTAACATTAATATCTATTAATCTCTTTCTGACATGAGGTGTCAAACGTTATTCTGACATAGATGATTGTTTTTGTTTTTACAATGTTGCCTGTTTTTGTTATGAACATATAAAAACCAGGTTGCATGGTTAACCTAAAATATCTGGTGAGCATTACCACACGACCTGGTAACCTACAAAATGAAATAATTTTAATCACATTGTTTTTGGATAATTATGCGACCTCTTTTGTAATAAGTTCATTATATCTTTTTTATACGTTCATAACGAAAACAGGCAACATTGTAGAAACAAAAACAATATAGTGTGTCAGAATGACGTTTAAAACTTCATGATATTAATGAACACAAATACATGTTGACTTAAAAACATTCCACAGCCACTTTTGTAAGACATAAATAATACAGTTTAACCATTTTCATTAATATTTAATTCATTTTTAGACTTACCTTGCGTTATATTGAGAAACTTTATCAAGAAAAGTTATGTACAATTAAATTTTCGTTAAAAACATGACTACACTTTTTCTAATAAGATTAATCGTTATTCAGATACTGAAAAAATTCTACCACTATAGCTGAGTATTTTTATGTCTTTGAATTATGCAGCTGTTTTAAAAGTATTTAATGAAAATCAAAAACCGCCCCTAACAACCCACCCTCCTCTCCGCCGTTGAATTTTTCCCACCATCTAATTAGCTCCAATAAATGTCAAAACTAGCTTAAATACAACATTTTAAATACGTGTGTGTTTTTGTTCTGGAGTTATCGTGGATACTAACTAATTACACGAGTACGAGAGCACGATCAAACACGACGCATTACGCTATATTATATATATATATATATATTATAATATTATATATATATCATATATAACAATCCCAGACGTCATGGCTGAATTACTGAACATCTAATCAGCTCAATCCAAATCAAAACAAGCTTAAACACAAAATTTTAGTACTCGGTGTTTTCATTCTGGAGTTATCGTGGTTATTAAATTTAATGAAAATTGTTATTCAAATTATTTCATTTTTTTCATTTCCAATTTATAATGTCTTGTTACCAACAGATACTTTCACTTAAATCAGTATATTCAGGCGATTACGTAGATCTATAAAACGAAATATTTAGTGTCCTGGTATATTATGATTTTAGATACTTGAAATGCTTTTTTGCCTTGTTTAGAACCATACGTGTATATTAAGGGAGTGGGGCTGTGGAACGCGTTAATTTTTTGGTTATCGTTACCTATATCGAAGGTTTGGAGAACGGTTCTCTAAACAGATTGTTGTTTGAATTATTCTGTTCCAAGTTAACTGGTGCTGCTAGAGAAACTTTTGCAGTTTTCAACAGCGTAATGTGGAGTCAGGAAAAGAAACCCTATTAAACCGTTTCGGCGATCAGAGAAACGAAACATTATTAATGAATTAATTGCCCGCTATCAATTTCCACACGAAAGCATTATGGCAGAATTAAATTCAAATTACATTCATTATAACATATTAAAATTAGGGAAAACGAACAAAGTATCAAAATTCGTAAGGCGGAGATGTATAATAACTGCACTCGTAACCCATTTTATGCTGGACTTTAAAATGTGTTGTCTCGTTAGAAGACACTTTAGTCCGTTTAAGGAATTACGATAATCACCCACAACAGACAAACTTCTTGAATTTCATGAAACAAAAATAGTCTAATAAATATTTCAAATGAATTCCATAACAAACTAATAAGCCAACGCAATTTCTATATACGGCCCGTTTTCTGAGCGTATATCGAAAGTTTTCGGAAAGAAACCAGAGTTCGAACCTACACCTATGTCTATCAGCACACAAACATCAATTCCCGAAACGATCAATACCAAGAAAATAAGTGAAATCAGCCTTCGGAAGAAATGGAATTGACCTAAACGGAAGGAAATTGTTAAAGCTCAAGTCAACATAGACGAAGGTCAGATAATTAACCTCAATTAGACATAGATAATGTTCTTATCGTAATTAACTAGGCAAAAGATGGATTTTTCATAATATTTTTTCATGCCAGTCAAGGTAAGGAAATAAGTAAGTCAGCGTAGAGTTAATTTTGGAATAGATAAACAAAAACACAAAAATAATTCCCAAGGTCGTAAGAATCGAACACCTTACTGTGGAGGAACAAAATCAAATTATATCGCCTTCCTCAAAAAAATACCGAGATGTGTATTTTATGACGAAAAATCTGACTTATCTTTCTCCAACACCCGTAAAACATGACATAGTGTACTCCGTACTATAAACAATTTTTTTGCAGATTCTCCAGATACCCCGACTACTTAAAAAAAATTGAAGACCAAATAAAAAAATTTTTAGACAACGAAATTATAGGAACCAATATATCCCCCTACATTTCACCAGTGTTAATCGTTCCAAAACTAGATCTAGATGTTTAGTTAGTGATTCAGAGCTAAATGAAAAACCCATAGAAGACAAGTATCCGCTACCACCAATAGAACACACTTTGGACAACTAGGTAATATGTGACACTTTACTACACTCGACGCACCATGTACAACGTCAGTAACGTAAACGTAGACGAACACGTACCGTACGTGCAGTACAGCGCTAGAACACACGTATACGTAGCAGTACACGTCACGACACGCAACGTACACGACGCACTTTGCTACACGTTACGTACACGTGCGCACGTACACAGCCGTACACGTCACGTACCATCACGTCACGTACCGTGACACGTACCGTACACGTGCACGTACACGTACACGTCACGTACACGTACACGTACACGCATGCACGTCACTACGTCGTACACGTAGCACGTACAGCATACACGTACACGACACGTCACGTACCGTACACGTAGCACGTGCACGTACGACGTACACGTACAGCGTACACGTACACGTACAGCGTCACACGTACACGTGCACACGTACACGATAGCACCGTACGACACGATACGCACCGTACACGTACACGCCAGTACGACACGTACACGTACACATGCGTACACGTACACGCATACACGTACACGTACACGTACACGTACACGTACACGTACACGTACACGTACACGTACACGTACACGTACGTACACGTGATAACAATGAGCCTAATATGTAGCGTTGTGGAGCACCTATTTTTAGGTACATTGTTTGAAAGGAGAAGTTGTTATACCTAACAAATTGTTGTCGATTACTTAAATGTGATGCAATCCGATCAAGACTCTCTTCACTGAAACCATAAAATTTTATCTTTTTTAGTAAGGTGTTATGAGACACGATTAAAAGCTTTCGTCAGATCCACAAACATTAAAAACAGGAGTGCTTGGCTTGAAACTTTGCATAACATTATTAGAGAGGTTAAGTATTCGTAAAATTTTGAAACTTTACAAAACCCAAAATGGTCGACAGAAAGTAGGTTATTGACTGTAAAAAGTTTAATGTGCGATGTTTTTAAAACCATGT
This sequence comes from Vesta saturnalis, assembly GCA_036346205.1. NCBI lineage: Eukaryota > Metazoa > Arthropoda > Insecta > Coleoptera > Lampyridae > Vesta > Vesta saturnalis. The sequence goes on along the minus strand of JARFJB010001355.1, from coordinate 588,509 downwards.
CACATGCAATGTTTGTAAGTAATAGGTACATGACTGTTTGTTTTTATCTCCTGTTTCATAAAAGACGCTTGTTAGTGGAGATATTCACTACATATTCTACTAATTAAGTTCAAATATGACGGAGGATCATCTGTAGTTGTTTGCTTATTCTTAAGTCGCGATTTATAAAGTCGTGTGACTTAATATTTCAGCTGTAAAATTGGGGATGACACAACTATTGCAATTGTGTGGTTTACTAATTATAATTCCCACCTAAAGATCCGTATGCTAAACGTACACCGACGTACTGCTCTACTAATCAAAAATTGTTTCCATCAATCCAATTAATTACAATTACCTCTACACGTACAGCATCTCGAATGCGTTACTGTGACACTCATTTTTTACCTTATCCCTTCTCGTTTTACCACATGCGCTTCTCAGGAATCTCATACCCACGGCATTCATTTTTCTTTTGTGCTTTTTTTGACATACCCATGTCTCACTCCCATTCAATACTGACGGGATAAACACGCCATTCTTGTTTCGCAGCGACACTCATGCTTTCGTTTCTCATTATCGTCCACATTCTTCCAATCACTTTTCTTCCAGCATTGACCCTTCGTCTAATATCGCCATCCATTGTACCATCTACAATAAACATTGTACCCAGATTCGTCCACATGTTCCATAATCTCATCTTGCGGAGTAAATACTCAACTCTCCTTTCGACCTTCCCGATTGAACACCACAATCTTAGTTTTGTTCACGTTTACCTTTAGGTCCATGCTCTCACAGACTATATCAAACTTCCTCAGAACAGTTTGTATCTCATCCGCACTGTCACTGAATAAGACTGTGTTATCTGCATACACCAGAACTCGTACATTTACGTCACAAACCATTACACCATTTCTCTCAGTACATGCTTGCCTAACACATTTATCCATGTATGCCTTGAACAACCACGGTGACATCACACAGCCTTGTCGCACTCCTTGCTCAATATTAAAGTATTTACTCACACCTCCTCTCACCGTAACACATGCACGGCTACCGTTGTATACTGCCCTTTCCGTTTACTACACCTTTATTACGCCACACTCATTTAATTTGAAATTTGTTTAAGTGAACATCTAGATGTCTATTAACCTCTATTTGGAATGATGTTTTAGACGCCTGTTTGACATAGATTATTGATTTTGTTTTTACATGGTTGCCTGTTTTCGTACTTATTTTAAAAGGGGTTTGATAATTATTCTAAAAAAATTGCTATTGAAATTATGCTACTTCCTTTAATTTCCATTGTCTAGGATGGAAGTTTGTGTGTCCACCCCAAACATTTTAGTATCTGATAGAACCTTGCAACTTATAGTTTAAGGGCTAAAGTTATTACTAGTGCCCGTATGGGCAACTAAAACGATGTGCCAATAAGCTCAGCGACACGCTAATTTTTAAAAAAATGCAGCAATAATATACATTTGTTTTTAAGACAAAAAAATGTGGAAAATAATCAAGAGTCTAAAAGTAAATAAACGTGACGAATGGTGTTAGAAAAAAAATTAGTACAGTGAAGACGGTCTATTTAATGTTCAGAAATGATATCGATTGGTATTCAATTCAAAGTGATTCTTTAGCCCTGCTGTCAATTAAATTAAAATATACTAAACAGGCGTATCAAAAGAGAATAATAACCAAAACGAGAGCAAAGTTAAATGCATACAGCGCAAACTTCATATTTTACAAGGTCGTTTTCCTTCACTAAGACCTTTTAATGTTTTTAAGATAATAAAATAGTAGAAAGTGTTTTGCAAAGCTATTCCACACCAAAATCTGAGATGTGAGGGCGTTGTAAACTAAGAAAACAGGCCTCCTCTTAGTCTGGCTTAAATAACTTCCGTTAGTGGTAAAGAGGGGCTCTGAGGAACTTTAGAGTTTCGTACTATTGACGCTGAGGTTTGTCCTTGGCAGCTTACTAAATGATTGTAAACAGTATCTTATAAATGTAAATTAAACGCAGTAGGTCATATGCATATTGTAGCACTCGTAGAAGCGCATCTGATACGTTTACCAATCATTAAGTTCAAGGTTGCAGGACAGAATAGTAATTTATTTACCCTGAAGTAAACATAAATGTATGAACAAATTACATGAATAACATATTTTTCACGGTTATAATTTTAAAGAATTAAATATCGTTAATTCCCAATTATAAATACTTACCATTTAGGTTTCTTAAATCATATAATTTAATATAAGTTGTATAAACATGATGTGTTTCGATAACTACAGCAATTATCGTCATCAGTAAAGGCACAGATGTTCACACGTGTACATCTGTGGTAAAGGACACTTTCAAACGAGTAATGTTATTCAGTTAAAAATGCTGTAAGATAATTATTAATTTTTTTAGAAATTTAAATCGTGAAAGTTTACATTTCCATATCTATAAGTCTTGTTTGGTAAAAGTATAGTCTTAGACCAAATACATCATGTACTATTCATGGTCTAAGAGTATAGTAGATTGAATAGCAAGAAATACATTCATAAATGTATTTAGATAAATTATTAGTTATGGAATAACTTAAGTGTAGGTCAAAAGATGACCATGTTCACATCCTCTGGGATATCCTTAACAAGCTTCGTAACTAGTCCTAAGTAAATACGTTAGCTTGCTAGTTTATATTTATCATTAATAAGTGGAGACCTACAGTGTAATGCTTGGCGCAGTTAGTAGTATTACACCCTCATACAAGTAGTAATTAAATTTGTTACAAAGGAACAAAAACAGTCAATTTAACCTTATGTACTGTTATTTCACATGCTGTAGTAATAATGAACCATCTGTTAATTTTAATTTCTTTTAGAGAAATTTATAGATCTTTTACACTAATTGTTAAATATATCAATAGTTTATTTGTAAAACTAAAAAAGATATTGTATAGATAATTAAATAAGTCGCATAATGCAGTGTGAAATATAACACACCAGTAGTATACGGACACCATCCCCTCCACTTTTTTACGTCACAAGCCCCGGCCACTGGGACACCTTACCTTTCACCTTTTTATATGACCACGTGGGGATCGTATTTTTTCACCCCTATGGTTTCTTTTCGGAGGGCATTTTCAACCCTTAATTTTCACCCTAATTAGTGTCCTTTTGGTTGTACTAAGAACCTTTTTTATGTCTTCTTTTCGGAGGCCATTTTCAATCCTTGATTTTCACCCTAATTAGAGCCCTTTTGGTTGTGTTAAGAACTTCTTTGTCAGTTCACACCTATAGCTTCTTTTTGGTGGTCATTTTAACCCCTTGATTGGATTTTATTGTATTGAGAGCCTCTTTGGCAGTTTAGCCCCTGGAGGGTAGACAAGTGCTTGCGCATACAATGTTCTAGCAAGGGGCCCTAATGCTACCTCATATGACAGCTATAAGAACTTGCGTTAGGTCTGCGCCCTCTTGTCGTGGCCCCCTTGGCGGGAAATTTGAAATAAATGGACTCTAATGCTACCTCATATGACAGCTATTACGAACTTGTGTTAGGTCTGCGCCCTCTTATCGTGGCCCCTTGGCGGGAAATTTGAAATAAGGGTACTCTAATGCTAACTTGTAAGACAGATATAAGAACTTGTGTTACGTCTGCGCCCTCTTGTCTTGGCACCCTTGTTGTGAATTTGAATATGTTTGTAGCGCCATCTAGTAGTGTATAGACTAATGAATATTTTTTTTCTGTAATAAAGGTAGCGTCACCTAGCGGTAGTACTATTTAGGGTTTTGTTTGTTCTAGTGGTGTATAGACTACAGAACATTTTCTGCAATAGAAGTTGATCATGTACGCCTCTCTCTTTCTCTCTCTCTCGTTTATCCATTTTTCTCAAACAAACAAATCAATCTCAATCAATCAATCAATTAAATCAATCTCAATAAAACCAGATCATTCCTTACAGTTTACGAAAACCAACTTACAGTTAAAAAATACTGATTTGGTTTAGGTAATTACAGCTTGCTTGCCCAAAATCAGCCACAGTTCAGAATGCCAAATTGCTATAACGGAAATAAAAGACATAATGCTATTAATTAATTTATTAAAAAATAGTGTAACACTCCACACCTTTATCTAATTAACTAAACATATGAGTAGAGATCTAGTAGAAAAAGAGCTGATGCAGAGTTGGTTAGTTTATGACAGCCTCCACATTAAAATCTTTATTGGCATTTTTGTGAACAATATCAAGTAAAATATATATCAAAACTAAATATTGAAATGTTTTATACAGTTTACTAAACCCGTTTTGTGTCTTTACTTATGAATAGTTCATATAAAACTGGCTATTGGTTTCTCCCATCATTAAGTAATTTGTTGAAATGTAAATATACAAACCTAATTATCTCTATCACCTTACTGCAACTCATATTTACCTTTCGCTTTCGCAGATTACTTAGAGCCACCTTATATGCATTTATATAAAACGATGACTTGTTATTCAGAACATACACTTAAAAGGTTTCACCTATATTAAAACTGTTTTTATTAATGCGTTTATTATTATTAAACAGTTATACATTGTCATTATGAATTGGAAAGTGGCAATGAACCGTCAACATCGTGTTAATTAATGTGCTTGCAAATATTTTAAAAATTTGCTGCTGCAAAAAACATTAAGGTCTAAATATTGGGTGAAATAATAATCATTTTCAACCCTAGCGTATTATACAGGCAGATTCTCTATCTAAGCGGTCAGAACCTTTACATTCCAAAATTATACCTGATTTATTTGTATGTTCAATTACTCATACACACACACACACACAAATTACTTTAAAATAAAGAAATGAGTAGCAATTAAGTAATCAGGTAATTAGACATAAATTAGATATAATCAAACTATTATTGTTAATGCACGATGCGCTTGCTGGCTTTTAGTAAAAATTTAAAAGACAACAACAAAATAGAATTATCTTGATGGAGATAAACACGCTAAAACAGAGTAGAATATACTTGTGACAGCAGATTTTTTTTCACGGAAAATTTTTATGCAATAGAAGTTGATCATACACTGAACTTGCTACGGAACTCTCAATTAAAACAACTAAACTACTAAAAACGCTTTTATTTATCAGAGTAGAATGGTTAAAAAACAAGTATTATACAGTAACCGGATTACGTCATCATTTATAACTGAACATGTATTGAAAAACTTATTTACAAAATCAAGCATTGATAAATTATTTATTCTACAATACAAGAACATTATCGTATAAAGTCCACACACATCCGAATGGTAATCCTGCAGCGTGGTTTTGCTGTAATCATCTAGAATTCTTCTCAAGGAAACGTAAATGGTAACCTAGCGGGGGTCGTCCAAAGGAGTCAATAGATTCCCCATTACCATTCTCCTCAATGTAGATAGCAGCCCGATGCTAACCTGGTTTGTTTGCTGGATAGGTGTTCACAATAATTGCACAAGGTCTAGGTGCGTGTCGCGGTAGCTGATTAGAAGCACATGCAAGTCGAAACACATTGTGACTGGGGATCGATTTCAAACATTTCAACACTTGTACCGCATACATATCTGGAGTTGGTATGCGCCCAGTCTTGCAGTAGTAGTGCGTTTTCCAGAGCTCGCATAGGCTCCTCGATCTTATGGTTTAAATAACTATATGGCTTTGCTTCCTTTTTCAATCTTTTAATCGACGGACAGCCAATCTCGTCCAAGTTTAGTATTGGTTTGTTAAAAAATCTTAAAAACCGTTGTTTTTTACTACCCTTAACGTGAATTTTGTTAAAGGGTTGCAGAGTTCTTACCAGCTCTTTTTGGAAATCGTTGTATGGCACATACCCTGACCGCCATTTCAAGTCGTGATATTTATCCTCTAAATACCTTATCTGTCTTTACATGGACTTTGATATAAAATAATCTCGAGATGACTTTATTAGCATCAGCAATAACGAACCATGATCTGTAATTACGGTAATTTCTTTCGGTATGAATTCGTTTCACTTGCTGCTGAATACTGAAGTTTGTGATCTAGAGCTGTCCCTTTTAACAGGCGAAATCGTTATCGAATTTGGCGTACACCAAACAGTTAACGGTTTCTACGACGGCTTCCTTAAAGCCGACTTCTAGGCAAAGGGAACCGTTTCTAAGTGAATTGCAGTGTGTGCTAGTGTTTGCAGACAAATTAGGGGTTAGGTCATAAGGCAATTAAACAGTAACCGTTGGGGTAATCGCTTCTCGATATATCGTTGCCCTCATTCAAAAAATGAATACCCGTACTGGAGAATAAGGGGTGATATGACCTTACATATAAACCATTAGCTGTAAAGTCTGGTTGTAAGCCCTTCGAAGGAATTTGTTGGCCGTCAATATATAATGACATGTAATTAATATTGCTGTGATGAAAATTGAATGGATTTGAGGGGTAATCACCGTTGAAGGCTTTATTTGCGACAATACCTACGATGCATCGTTTAGGTAACTGACCAAGAAAGATATTATTCAATTATTTTCGTTGTATGCCTGTAGATATAGTTAACACTTTTACGTCGGTCCTTGTAACAGGATATTTTGCTACAGTTGTTTCTAAAGCTTTATCGTGTGCAATTAGAATGGTGGGGTTGATTCGCATACGTCTCACCAGTAAACTAGCATCCATAATTCGCGTCTTGTAATTTGAATCGTGCGCCGACATTAGACTAAAGGTATCTCTTGATCGTACAAATTTAGTCTTTAATTCAACACCGCTTATGAGAAACTTTTCCTGATTAAACAAATCCGAGTGCACGTGACCAATCATCTCAATTTGTTTGCTGATCGCTGCAAGTACTTGACGTTTCGAAAAAACCGTTATTTGCGTTTCCCAGTGTATTCATCTGTCCAGCTTTCCATAATTTAGCAACGTTTCGATATATGAGGGGTAGGCACAGGTGTTGTTTGGTTGTGACACCATATTCCGATTTAAGTAAACCTCCACTTGTGAGAAAAGCGAATGCATCCAATTGTTTACCGGTGCTACAACATCCGCATCAGTAAATGCTGTATCATCTTGCTTTAGAACTTTAGCTGTAATGTACAACATGGTCTGATTTAAATCTATGTAATCGTTTCCATTTCCGGGCACTACAAATTCTATTGGGGCGTCATCACTCAGAGCTGATAAGGGCTTGTAAAATATCCATTCACCACTCTCGATACTTGCCTGCGTCGACGGTGAAGCGAACAGATCCAATTCGGAGTTGACGCATTCACATGATTGAGTATGTAGAAAAGCCATTGTCTTGAAAATATATCGTCGTAAGTAGATTTCTTCTTCTTAGCGGCAACAGCTCTCGGTAGAGACTGGTTATTATCGGCCAGGCGTACTCCTTTATAGCCCGAACCCTCCATCATTTTACCGATTTTCTCATCGACTTTACGTTTAAGATTTCTACCTGCCTCGTGAAATCCTTCATGAAACGATTCCTTAACAGATCGATCCTCTATGACGTCACCAAGAATATTATCACCCGTTCTGAGAGCTTCTTTTCCAATGGCCTTTGCACCAGACTTAAATAACGGTATTACACTTCTAAATATACCACCTAGCCAGTGTTTTATTCCGTGACCACGTTGACATGGTGCGCCTCTGTAGATGGATCCAATGCCGTTACCGGCCTGATCCATATAATATTGTTGATAAGGACAAACCATTATTGCACTTTCTTAAAGTGTAGCTTCAGGCACGACGTCCCAAACTCGAATGGCATTCCTGCACCCATATCTGTTTTTGTAATAATCTCGATGTTTTCAAATTCCCATGTCATCACGGGCATGTAGTGTGTAGGCGAAAAAACCACACCTTTATGACCTCCGTAAGCGTAGTTTTCAGAAGTAATATTTATTATACGCATAAGCGGAGATAAAACATCGCCCACAATTTGCAGTTCAACGATGTCACAATAAACAAACATTTGCGTTGGTAATCCTATCCCCGGAGCGAAACGTAACACATACCGTCCGTCCTCAATATTAATGGCTTTCTCGCTGTCGTGTTGGAAATGTGAAGCAGCCTTTTTTACTATCGTCTCTAACACATCCTCTTCTCCTGCGGGTGGATCAGTTCTATAATAAATTAAATTGACTGTCGCACTTACAGCGGCAAAAGGACAAGGGAACTGAATTTCCGATATACCTACAGCCCATGAGCCTATTAATCTTATTCGTTTTGGCAGTTGTGTAATAAAACTTGACGTCATATTGTCAGGAAAATACGTCATGAAACTATTACTTAATAAGGTAAGATAAAACTCCATTTTTATATCTCTCTCAACTCCCAACTATTACATTTGGCACTGTACTGTTTATATAGTCCGCGGTCCTTCCGTTCTAAAATCTTATGGACTTTGAATTGTAAAAACTTCCTCGCTCCAGTTCGTTTCAGATCCCTTCTCAAAGGTGTACTATCCAGACATTTCAATAAAGCATCACGCTGAACCTTATTTAATCTGGCTAATGCGTGTAGAATATCGGTGTTTTGGGTTAAAGCGTCAACCATAATATATGATGTAATCTTTATGACTGTGAGGCTTAAACGATTTTTGCGCTATATATACTTGGCAGATACCTTGAGGCCCGAATATGTTTGTTCTATAGCGTAGCACATCCGGTGTATTCTGTTTTAAATCGAACAATAAATAGCCGTGCGGCTTAGAAGTAGCAGCCTCTAAAAATTTAGGGTTGTCAGGTGAAATCTGCCTTGCTAAATGCTGTATCTGAGCTCTATCACGTGGATTCTTAAACAAGATTATGTAATGCGTGTTGAGAGAGATATCTCGCTGTCCACGTCCTTGATGAAATATGTTTCGCGTTAAGAAAAAAAGCGCTTAGATTTCTATGATGACAACCCTTTGTAAAAATATGAACCACCGAACCGTTAGTCTCGCGCATTAGATCATCAATTATTATTGACATATTTTTTACCGTCAAACTCTTCCATATCAGGTAATCCTTTTTGAAAATCCAGTGAGAGATCTTTGAATAATGGCTGCCATTCGCCGTAAAACCAGATAATTTTTTCAAAAGCTGTATCGCAAAGAGTTTCGATATTTTTTAGAAAATCAATGATAAAATACGATTTCCCACAACCAGATAGTCCCGCTACTATTGCAGAAAAGGGATGCTTAAACTGATCTTCCAAATGAAACGCTAATCGATACTAAAGAGAATTCCGTTATCATCACAACTTAAATACTAGGTGAGAAAAATCTGCAATCACAGGTATTTTCTACTTTGTTTATCATGCTTATCTCCATCAGTACAACCCTATTTGTTGCTGTCTTTTAAATATGTACTAAAACCAGCACGCGCATCGTGGATTAATAATAATAGTTTGATGTATATCTAATTATAACGTCTAAGGGGCTACGACAAGAGGGTGCAGACCTAACACTAGTTCTTATAGCTGTTTTATGAGGTAGCATTAGGGCCCCTTATTAGAACATTGTATGCGCACGCATTTGCCTACCCTCCAGGGGCTAAACTGTCAAACAGGCTCTTAATACAATCAAATTAGAGTGAAAATTCCATCAAGGAATTAAAAATGACCACCTAAAAGAATCCATAGGTGTGAACAGACAAAAAAGTTCTTAACACAACCAAAAGGGCTCTAATTAGGGTGAAAATTCCATTAAGGGTTGAAAATGACTTCCAAAAAGAAGCCATAAAAAAGGTTCTTAACACAACCAAAAGGAAAGGGTGAAAGTCAAGGGTTGAATATGCCGTTCGCGGTAACGATTTTGGGATCAGTCGCAAAAGGGGGTTTGACTTATGGTTAGACTGTGTTATTCTTGGCTAAGGGATACATCTGCTAAGTGTATGGTTTGGGTTTATGCTCAAATGGGCCTTACCCATATAATTTTTGCATATGCTAGATAGAGCCTTGGGTATTCTAAAGGTGTTGTAATTTGTGTTTAGACTAAGTGTTGAGTCATGAATTCTTGTTGAGGGGCACTAGCTTTTAAAAATTCGAGATGGTGCTCGGTCGTAATAGAGTCTTTATGCATTACGTTTTTGTCCCATTTTTGAAAATGACTTTTTATTGAGATGGTAATTTCTTAATAAGAATTTAGGACAAAAGACACAATTGTACAGCCCTTAAAGTTCTATAAGTATATTTCTACACCCATGGCTACGAATTTTAGTCACTTAACAGTTCGGGTAATAACTAGAAGATGTTGTGCCTTATGCTCAGTCGTAGATTAAAGTGGGCCAGGTTCATAAAATTATGGATTTGCCTTATTAACCAAAAAATATTTACATGTACCTAGATATGTTCGCTTTAAAATCGTGGTTGCTTCTTCCTGAAACTAATTGTTAAATACTTGGACGTTAACTTGTTTTTAAATATGGAATAAACAGGTAAACCATTATACAATAAAGTTAAAAGAAAATTTGTACAATAACAATTTTATTACACAACCTGTATTTAATTGTAAATTGAAATATCTTAATGCTAATGTTGGTAACGTTAAAACCTAATGAATAATTATTATTATGAGTAATTAATGGAATCAGAATACTTTATTCTTGGTCACACTGTAGATAACGAAACGGATGCATGCTGGGTCAGCGTTTTGGAAATTGTTGAGTAATATTACTTTAGGGTTGAAATAAATCTGGATTTGTATACTTTATAATTCCCAAATGAATAAATTTGCAGGATTAAGGGTAGAATTCCACTTCCCATTGACGCAGGTGATTACCTCATTCTTGATTGATCGTAATAATACCGTAAATTGGATTAACGGTAAAATAATTAATGGCGTAGATGTATAAAGTAACAGTAAAGATGAAGTTAATGTAAAAATAAAAAGTAAAAGTGCCTGAAATGCAAACGTCTCAAACTTTTATATAATAGTTTAAAATAACTTACCATACAACTTTTTTAAAAAATTATTTAACAGAGCAAAAATGGATGCTCTCCTACTTTTCAGTATCGCACAAAAAACGACGCTCCCAAAAGGTCTTTGCGCGTGAACATGTCTGAAACTAAATGTGCAAACGATATGCGTACGAGTTCTAATTAAAACAATTAAATGCATGTTTTTATGCAACTATGATATGCAACACACTGCACGCAATGAATGTTAAGTTACCTAAATAAACGTAAGTTTTATTACAAACGTAAAGAGTTTGTGACACAATGAATTAATTGTTTTGATCACTTCTGTGGAATACTGCGTAATATTTTTTTGACAGTTGTGTTAACCTGTGTTAACACAATTTTCTTAACATTCAAGAGGTAATGGGTTCGATTCACGTTACCGTCCATCCTGTATGAGGCGTTTTCAGGGGGTTGTCCTCATACACGTATAGCGGCGTGATCACTGCGTATACGCTCATCATGCACGATTATTTAGGCGAATGTTGGGGTAGTAACTCCTTTTCTTTCGATCCTACTCTGACCACACCCATCCTTAACCCCACAATGCTTATGTACTTAATGTATATGTGTATACTGGGAATCCATCGCGTGCCTATAAGAGCGTGGAAAGCTTTAGCAGCCCGCCTTCTCCTTTGGGGAGGAAATGAAACACGTTGTTTTCCTTTCGTCTTTCATTGAAAGCACAAAATTTCATTATACAAAATATTTACCTTTATGAGCTATTTGTTTCACTTAAATTTACACAATCTTGTCAATCACATGAAGTCACTTAGATTTAGATATACATTTTTAATAATTCAAAGTATTCTTGATTTCTTTAAATTAAAACATTCTAGCTTGATCATTTAACAGTGTATATTCTTCTTTTCCTTTTATTTTTAAAATTTAAAATTTGTTTTTTAGGACATGTAAACCAAATGAAAGCTACTTTCCAGCTATTTGAGAACAAAATAATTATTCCGGGTTCAACCAAAAGTGACTCCAAATATTTTTTCGTAGCTAGTATTTTTTTATATTCAAATGGTTTCTTTTCAATAAATTAAGCGAGATGGACAGTTTTCTTGTTTAAGGTACCCTTGCCAATAAAATTGGATATAAAGACAAAACAAAGTAGGCTTTGCGTTCCACTGCTATTATAGTACCCTTCAATATACATAAATAAACGTGATTTTGAGTTGCTGGCAGGTTTTTTTTACATTTTTTAATTTCATGGAGATGGCTATAAAAAATGTGGTTGAAGTGGTTTAAAATTTAATAATAAATAAGTGTTAAAATGTTCTCCAAAACAAATCGTTAAACTAACTGGAGATACAACCTGTTCACCACAAATAATGCCTTTGTCTCAGTCGGTTGATTAAAGTAGGGCCGATTCAATCTTTTGATTTGCTTAATTACCACAATTTCTGCTCGATTACTTCCACTAAACATCAATATAATAACTGCCATGTAACACTAATAAAAATGATCTCGGACGCCAAGTTATTTTTTAATTATGCTCGGAATAACTAAACCGAGGTTGTTTACAATAAAAATTCTACCAAAATGTAAAAAAATAAAAAATATACAAACTATGTTTATTAACAGTTAATGATAGGGTTAAATAAAATATATCTTAAAAACTAGTTACAGCCTTAAATTACTAAATAATTGTTATAAATATAAATACCTGTACAAAATATAATAAATCTTCTTGAGAATCTCAGGTATTATAAAAAAATTGCGCAATATCTCGAAATAATACTTTACGTTGTAAACCACACCCAAAATGGAATTTTTCTTCTTATAAATTTATCTTCATGAAATTGAATAATACGTTTATTACATTTTGTTGAACTTTCAAATAAAAGATTGCAATCATAAAATGAAAGCGTACGTAAAAATAGAATTAAACGTGTAATTAAAATGTAATTAAAGTAGAAAAGTAAAAGTAAAAAAAAAGTGCCTGCAAAGAGCAAATGTTTTAATTTTAGTACTACGAGTTAAAGTATCTTACCATTAAATCAATGGCACTTTACACAAAATTTAGAGGGAAACCAAAAAATATGGCTCCCTGCATCTAACAGCGTACCACAAGAAGTGAACAAAATGGACGCTCCGAATATCTGGTGACATAGCCGTGCGCGAAAAAATTTGCGCAAAGAATTAAGTCAACGATGACACGTTGCGCGAAAACATTGAGCAGAAACAAAATAATTTAAAGAAGTGGGAGTATAAACCTTTAAGAAGATATGCACGTAAGTTACACCAAAATGCAAATTAAGTTGCGTACCTCATACTTACAAATCATTAATAAATAAAATTTTTCTTATATTTACAACTAAATGAACGAAGAACATAAATTACGGTATATTTTAATACAACTCAAAATGGGTTGTTACATGGCGAACTAAAATTTCTAAAAAAATAAGAATGGCTCTATTTAAACAATTCGTATTGGACCGGAAGTAATCATTTTCTTTTTTAAATTATTATAATAGCCGACTCTATGTTTACGTATTACAGGAGCTAAATTTCGATATTTAAAATGAGAAAGAAACAGGACACGGATAGAAACGATTTCATCTGAAACCAAAAGCTAGCATAATGGGCATTTGTAAAACTGTAAAATAGCAGAATTATTTACCCTGCAATGATCCGCAGTGCTGTTCATCGTGTTAACAACTCCAAGGATTCCCCCTTTCCCATAGAACTCTAGAAGTGTCTCAACCATCTTGAGGGTGGATCAATCAAGTTTACCTTTTTGCCCCTTATCCTATATTATTGTGACCAGACAGAGTACGATATCCAACGTAAATAGATGCTTTAGATTTACATAACTTTTATATTGTACAAACCGTGAAAGCATTCCAATAAATTACGTCAAAATGATTAAAGCTACATTTAGATTTATAACTTTGAAAACGTACCAATACATTTTTGTTATAAACTAGAAGGCAGCAATTCACAATCTCAGTCTCCGTGGTATTATGAGGTATTTCGATGTACGAGGTTGGCCTTGGATACAATTATACAGTATATTTCGTTTATAACTGACAGAAGTTTTAAGGATTGTGACTTTGAAATGGCAGTTATGAAGAATCTGTCCAAGTCTGATCCACGTGTGTAATGTAATTTCTGTTGTTGCAGGTATGCAACCATAAAGTACCCTTACGTTAAAGTGAATATTAACGCAAACCTGTACAATGAAACTCGGAACAGCTTCACCAATCAATAAGGTGAGAACTTCCACGAATTCTCGGTTGTGTCATTTTGCTCCAGGATAATGTTCAACCTTATGTCCGCAATGTAGTACGGGAATATCTGAAATTAAAAAATGGAAGAATTTAGAACATCTAGCCAGCAGCCCAGATTTATCACCTAATGATTTCCAGATGTTTGGGCCGCTGACAAAAATTTGGGAGGTAACCGTTTTCAATCAAACCCAAAGGTGTAAAACGTTATGAAACGATTCTTGAAGCAGCAATTACAAGAATTCTAGGAGCATTTTAATCAATTCTTTACATTGATTAAGTCTTGTATTAATTAACGATATTACAACATTACAAGTATATTAATTCATGTTTTTTAAAGCGTACACGTGTCTTCTGATTGCTTGAGTAGCGCGCTACCTACCGGCCACTAAACAAGCCCAAAACTATTGTTATTATCTGCAACGTAACAATTACACTCCACATTACGAGAATACGTAGAAACATTCCAGTTATACTCTTAAATTAGTAAATTTTATTTTGATAACAACCAGCCTGAACTATTAGCGAGGAGAGGTAACTGTAGCGCGAGAATACATATAAATACGAGTATAAACATCAGACATGACGAGCGGCTTTATACACGTAAATTTATATACCAAACATGAAAGTTGAAATGCCTAGTCTAAGCACTACTCATCGTTTTCATCGTATGCAGTTAGAGATAAGAAATAATATAATTGTAATTCTAAAGATGTTTTACCTGAATATATAAAATCAAAATTATACTGAATAATTTTACACCTTTTACGTTTAATTTCAATGCGACATTATTGTTTAATGTGAGTTCCTGTAAATTTAGTTTTATCGTATACGTGGTCGAAAAATATTATATAAACACTTTTAAATGGATTAAGAAGATTTATTGATATTTCTTATAATGCTTAAGATCTAGGAAACGCAATTTTTTTAATACAACAGTTCTTCGAATTTCGAAACTTTAGATTAAGTAACGATGTTAGATAATCAAGATTAACATTATTCTTTGATTTCAATATGTTAATAAATGTTAGTTTCCGTACCTAATATTGATGTAACAAAAATGGTTTAGTTCAATCGTGCACGGACAAGAACTATATAAACATAAAAAATAAAACCTATTTTAAATGGATTATGTTAAACTATTAATATTTTTGATCATATTGTAAGATCTGGAAATTGTAACTTTTAATGATACGACAGTTCTAATGTTGAAAAGTTAAATTAAGTTACGTTTTTAGGTACCTAATAATGGTTGCAAATTATCCTTCCATTCTAATATGTTAGTAAATGTTAGTAACCAAGACTGCTGTTACAAAAAAACAATTTAAATTGATAGTACACACGTAGACGGTAAAAATTATATAAGCATATTAAATAACACAAGCTTTAAATGTTTTAAACGCATTTACTATTATAACTTAACTTGTTTTGAAATCCAGCAATCTAAATTAAACCGCATAACTAAAATTGCAATATTGTCCCCATATAATTGTATATATTTACATATAATTTCAATGCGACACTAAGTGTTATACTCTACAAATTTCGACAATTTAAGCGTAACGAAGTGGACCGAAATGAAGATTATTCATTTAATTACAAATAAAAATAAGATTCATTACAGACATACAGAATTTAAGGCTCCCTTTCTCTTAGTAGATGAGCATCTATGTTATTCCATAAATTAGTTCCACTGTGGCGTTTGTTCATCCAAGGTATTAATTATAGATATAGCATATATAACTAGACATAACATAATCAGATAAATAAATGCAAATAATAAGTCCCCTCCCCCAACTATACGTAACGTAATAACAAAACAATAAAAATTGGTCTGCAAAACTATTGGAGCAATCGTACTAATTTGAGATCTCACAAAAAAGATTTACTTTAAAAGACAAGCGAAGTCTAAAATTCCGTAAAAAGCCCCAAGATTCCGAACTATTCGGTGCATAAAAGGTTGGTTAACCATAAATCCAAGCATTTCGATTTCTTTAAATTGGGTAACAAACTTGAAATAAACCGAAAACCTAAGATCTGGTAAAAATTTCATAGAACCTTTTTCTATGTCTCGCGATGCAAACACTATTCTCAATTATATATCCGTTGAAAAATCAACGCTTTCGAACGATTACCAAATTAAGAAAGAGACTAAACTTATAAACTCATTTAAAATAAAAATATCTCCAGATCGTTTACTACCCACTAGAACCCTATATTGAAAATTTCATTAATATCGCAATTATGAATTAAGTCAACTACACAACACTACTTAACACACCAAACACACACACAGACTGTACACACACATACACACACAGCCACATTGACAAATTGACACACTGACACGCTGACACACTGACACACTGCCACACTAACACCTTGACACACCGACACACTGACACACTGGCGCATTGACTACTACACAACACACTACACCTAACACACACAATGACACTGACACACGACCACACATCTAACACACAACACACTAACACACTAACACACTAACACACTACACACACACTAACACACTAACACAACACTAACACACTAACACATACCTAACACACCAACACACTAACACACTACACACACTAACACACTAACACACACAACACACTAACACACCTAACACACTAACACACTAACACACTAACACTAACACTAACACACAACACACAACACACCAAACACACCAAACACAACACCAACACACTAACACACTAACACACTAACACACTAACACACCTAACACACTAACACACCTAACCACTAACACACACAACACACTAACACACTAACACACTAACACACTAACACACCTAACACACTAACACACTAACACACTACAACACACTAACACAACCCTAACACACTAACACACTAACACACCTAACACACCAAACACTACACACACTAACACCTAACACACTAACACACTAACACACTACACAACACACTAACACACTAACACACAACACATAACACACTAACACACTAACACACTAACACACTACACACACACACTAACACACTAACACACTAACACACTACACACTACACACTAACACACTAACACACTAACACACTAACACACTAACACACTAACACACTAACACACTAACACACTACACACAACACACTAACACACTAACACACTAACACACTAACACACTAACACACTAACACACTAACACACACACTCCAACACAACCTACAACACACTAACACACTAACACACCTAACACACTAACACACTAACACACTCAACACACTCAACACACAACACACTAACACACACTACACACACACCTAACACACAACACACTAACACACTAACACACTAACATACTAACACACTAACACACTAACACACACTAACAACACACTAACACACTAACACACTAACACACTAACACACTAACACACTAACACACTAACACACTAACACACTAACACACTAACACACTAACACACCAACACACCAACACACCAACACACTAACACACTAACACACTAACACACTAACACCAACACACAACACAACACACACACACTAACACACTAACACACTAACACACTAACACACTAACACACTAACACACTAACACACTAACACACTAACACACTAACACACTAACACACTAACAGATTGACGCATTGAGACACTGACACACACGTAACAATTCTCGTAATTTAGTTTTACCAAAGAACTAAATTAAACCACATCACTAGAAATAATTGCAATATTATTCTTAATATAATTTTCAGTCTATTGTATACAATTCCAATGCAACACTAACCTCTTTACTCTACAAGCGTTTGATAACGTAAGTCTTTACTCGTTATGAATATTACAAATACACCAAAATTCAATATTGCAGTTGAATATGAAATTTTGACAAATAGTTTATTCTATGTGTCCAAAATTGCACGAACCATTGCAAGCAAATGCACTTCTTACTCTGACTTTGATCGAACAACTCTTACTGGGTCACAGTTCAAGTAAAAATATGTATTTCCCAATGTATTGACCTGAACACATGACGAATAAAAATAGACGTGACAATTTCACATTGCCTATTGTATTGTATTGTGTATTTATTTTAAAATACCAAAACGGTTATCAAATTACAATTTAACAACGAATTAAACGGAGGGATACCACTTCCTTTTTAAATAAGACCTTTATTCTACCCACTAGTTTCTAGTTTTATGTTTAGATGCAAATATCGCTTTTAAGCGCATAGCTTAATATGAGCAAGTTTATTCAGAATTTAAATCAGCAAACAGCCTCAGTACGCTGGTATCATATTTCAATGGTTATGGAAAAAGATATTATTGTTAACAATTTCAAAAGGGTACTTTTTACTTCACCAACATTATCTAAATACGCTCATGGACTTTTCCTCTAACAATAACAGTATTCATTGGGAAAGCTCAAAGTTTATGTGCACTCCTTAAAAACCGCGTTAGCAAAATTGGGGAAAGCCCACTTAAAATTGTTCTGTTCGAGCACGCTCACAAATAGCGTAGCTCATTTTATCACACTAACTTAGACTT
Source organism: Vesta saturnalis (assembly GCA_036346205.1). Taxonomy (NCBI): domain Eukaryota; kingdom Metazoa; phylum Arthropoda; class Insecta; order Coleoptera; family Lampyridae; genus Vesta; species Vesta saturnalis. Next base: position 569,811 of record JARFJB010001355.1, on the reverse strand, counting down.
CCGGAGGCGCCAATCTCTTACGGACTTTGCGTTTGATAGCTACTCTCACTTCATCACAATCTCTACTATCCGCCATTAAAATCCCGAAGTGTTAAAGCCAATCTCGACCGCCAAGATGAACCTACAAAAACCTCATGCGTCGGCTTCTTTCCAACGCGGTAACTATGTTTAATCCCCAAATATTGCTCTAATCTATTCTAGAACTAAAAGATAAAGAATCTTAGTGAACTAGCTATACAGGACCTACATTAATTTCCCTCCTCCCTTATCACGTTGTGATAGCACTTTTCACGTAATCACGGAAATAACCATCTATACAATATCCAACATTCTCAAATTGCAGATTTACAGTTAACAGTGCGTCAAACGTACATCTGTCAAAACCCTTTAAATGGTGTAGACAAAATTAATGCTGCAATATAGTAATTACCTACCTATCGCACTTGAACTTAAAATAATAGTTGTAATTATATTCAATAAAGTAACGTCTAGACAAAACTTTTCGAAAGAACTAAATTAAACCGGATAACTAATATTGCAATATTGCTCTCCATATAATTTTACGTCTTTTATATACAATTTTAATGCTGTACAAATTTTTTATAACGTAAGTATAATGTCCTTAGTCACATGGAATATTATAAATTTTAGAAAGCAAGTATAATTCATGAATACAAAATTTATCATTTACGTTTAAAATACATTACACAACAAATATCATCGAATAACCTTTACTGGGAGCTCATGAACACATGACTAATAAGAATAACCTAGACGTGACGATTATTATAAAATAACAAAACTTGTATCCAATTGGAATGTTACTAGGCTCAAACTCAGTTTTAAAAAAGAGCCTTTATATTTAAATGCAAATATCGATTTTAAACGTATAGATAACGACTGAGTTTAATATGAGCAAATCTACTATTCAACATTTAAATTATTAAACAGCTTCAATATGCTCGTACAATAACAAAAGAATAATTTTCACTTCAACATGGAAATATTAGCTATACACTGAATGAAAAAGTAGACCATTTTCCGCAAACATTGTGGATATAAATTTATATATACACATGGGCAAACATGAAATCAAGAGCACCGCTTGATGTAATTAAACGTTACGCGAATCTGTTGATTATTTGTTTAAAAAAATTAACAAAAAGAAATATTTTTTTCGTAATTCGAATTGAATTAACTTTATAAGAATAGACCTAAAAGATGTAGACTGAATGCATACGGATAATAAAAGAAAACTGTTACGATTGATTACAACACGTACAACGGGTGTATTCAAACAAGTAAAAGATAATTTAAAAATAGAATAACATTTAGTTTGAGAAGTTTTTAATGGATGTCGACGTTGCCACAAAAATATTTTGAATGTATATAGAGGGTGACTCATAACTATTCCCTCGGTCTCTTGTGCGTAAACGGTACGAGATATTTTCGCGGTCAACAGTGCGATGCAGGTGACGGTTTTGAGTATCATAGTAATGACAGTTATGTCGGTTTACCAAGCCGCTGTTGTGGAAAGTTGATTCGTCGGTAAATAAAACAAATTCAAAGAAGTCATCTTCTTCCCCAAGCCCTCATTCACAGAAATCCAACCGCCATTGAAAGCCTCGTCCAGATAAATTCTGATGAGTATGTGATAAGGATACATTACCAATTTCACAAAAAGTTTGCAGCAGTTCTTCAAAAGCTCTTTTGCCTGGATGTGGTCGATCGAGATATTTCTGCATATACCCTTGACGCTAATAAAAACAATTTCTACAACACTTACCAAGGATAAACGTCATATCCACTCTTTCTTCTTGAGAATACTGTTTCATTTTTTTACTCTTAACGATAGAGCGTACAACGTCCTTTCAGTAGGACATAATGTTCGGCTCGTAGGACGCTGGAAAAACGCGAATTTATAGCATTTTGTAGCCTGCTAACAGGACTTTTTTTCAAGACTTCATAATCTACGGCTCTAGACAAGTCAACGCAAATTTAAACGACGCCAATATTCCAATATTTAGTAGTTGTTTCGGAGCCATGGAACGAGCGCGACGTGTCGTTGTCTACGCTACGAAATTTGATGCGGCGGAAACAGGCAACTCCTCGAGTAAGTAAGCTTATCGCAAAGTCCTGCCAAGAAAACTGGAGTACTGCCGGGAGGACTGTATATGGAAACTTTGAAGGAATTTGCGTCCTACTGGCAGGACCAAATAGATGTACAAACGTCCTTCTAGAAGGGTATTCAGCAGGACAAATGCTTGTACTCTCTATAATTAAAGGATGATAACACCATTGAAAATAAAGTAAGAATTTTGACAGTATTTGGCCGTACACTTCGGTTAAGGACAGCCGCCAACTAAATCAATCAAACAATATCTTACTTTTAAAATCATGACCTACTACAATGTAAACAAAAAAATTTCCATAGAAATTTAAAAAAAAATCTGTACTTTTTAATCGTTAATTTTAGATAAATGCATTACTCATAGTTTTTGATGGAAAATGAAAAGTTATTTTATTTCACATAAATAAAAATTATACAGGGTGGTTCATTTAAGTTAAGTGGGTTTTTGAAGTTTGAAAAATACAAAATAAGAATCCTTCTCCTAAACACCCTGTACTGAATATCAAAATCCTACATAGTACAAATGGATGCCTTAAAAGTCAGAATAAATCGATATAAATTTGTGTTACTCAAAGTAAATGGTTTTCGTGTTTTTAGTTCTGGTTTTAATTGAATATTCTTCTTAAAATTAAGGAACATTAAATAAAGTTGATTTAATTTTTAACGTATAATCTAAAAATCATATAAAGTACAGGGCGTTGTATTTAAAAAACCTAACTTTGATATATTACAATTTTCTGAAATACCCTGAATAATTGAAAATAATTAAAAAAAGTTGTCATCAAGTTACCAAACACGCAATAAGTTGTGATAAATATTATATATATATATATATATATATATATATATATATATATATATATATATAATTGGTAAAAATGTACATGAATACAAGGCATGAGCGCTAGTAGTACAGGGAAAAATTGTATTCGATATCCTCGGTCTCATACTCTCCACCACGTACGATGGTACATGCAACCATATCACTCCAAGAAACACCAAAAATAACGTAACATGCATTTTGTGTGCAGATTTAGTTCAAATAATACACAAATCGATAAAAAATTCACCCCTTATCCTAGCCTGAGTAATATTTTACGCTGTTACTGATATTCGAGGTTTTAAACACAAAACACTATAAACACAACACCTACACTCAAACTTGAGTATCTTTATCTATAAACTACTCAATAAAGAAAACACATGTTATATTAAATACACGTGTCGATCGAAAACAGTTTTATGATATTTGGTCTCCAAATTCTTAGCTAAGTAAGGGCACGTTTTGCCTTATCTTTAATCTATTGTGATCCTTATTCTTCCTTCTCGTCTTCACTGTTTCCCTATTGGAATGAAACTCATCGAAAGTACTCACTTTGTGAACCATTATTGCAACATCCGCGGTATCTAGTCTAATCTTAATGGTCCTCATCAACATCTTGAACCCGACATTTTATGTCTATCTGGAACAGACGTCTCCTCTGAAAGCTCCGAATCATCCTACTTGCTATTCCCCCCATACAATCTCCACTCTAACTTACGATATAAAGGAGCGTGTGCCTATCTCAAAGACAACACTGCTAGCAAGAGGATTTCTTCCTTAGAGAATAAAATTTTTAACGAAATTTGGTTGAAATATTTTGGTCATAAATTTGTGAAATTCTACTGTTCCATTTGCATATCTCCTAATGACAGTAACTTTCAAGACTTCTTCGATTACCTGAGTTTGAAAGTTAACTACCTTCAGTCTTAGTTTCCATCTTGCGTTATCTCAATTCTGGGAGATATCAATGATCATAACCATTGTCTAATATAAATAACTGCTACTGCCCCTAGCTCAAGCCATCAGAAAAAAGTTTGCTACATCTCTGTTTCTCCCCATGACATCTTTAGGTGGATCTGTATTTACTGATTCTGTAGACAAAGAAAATCAAACTCGTGTTTCAATAATTCTGGCAAAGGTGCGCCTCTATCAACTCTTCTTCATACGCTCTGAAACAATTCATTTTCGGTACAGACTCCTATAATCGATTATTAAAAGGCTCGATCTCAATAAGGCGACTGGCCCAGACGATATCCCAACCATTATCTTAAAGAAATGTCCCCCGAACTAGTACCAGTCCTATCTAGGCTTTATTCGATCTCTAGGTCTTCTGGGGAATTTCCTTCATAATAGAAGTTAGCAAATGTTCAACGTATGCCCAAAAAAGACGATAAGGTCTATTCCTAAAACTACCGAACAATTGTCATCACCTCCGTTTTGTTTAAAATCATGGAAAAACCATCAATCAGCAATTGCTGTCTTTCCTTGAGACTAACAAATTCCTTAGTGACCACCAATATTGGTTTAGGCAGTCGTTCAACATGTGATCTTCTTTCATATGTAGCCCAAGTTTTAAACCATACATGAGAACAATCCGGTGAAACAGTTATAGTCGCTTTAGATATCTCAAAATCATTTGACCAAGTTTATCATAAGCGTTTACTTACCAAACTCATCTGTAAAATAATACGTATTGTAGTTGATGTGTTTTTTTTTAAGTTAGCACTAACGCAGGCGTGCCACAGGAGTCAGTTATAGCGCCTACACTTTTTCAGCTATACATAAATGATCTTATTTCTTCACCTACTAACACTTTGCTTTGGTGGCCACAGCACTCCTCATTGTAATTCATCTCAGTCGACTCATAATGGCAATCAACATTCTATCTCAAGTCAAGAAATTAAAGCTGAAATGGCAATTTCAATCAACAAAGACGTTCAACATTCGAATGTTGAAGTAATAATCTAGCTAATTGAATGCTAATAAAACTCAAGTGTTGCCTTGTGTCCGCCAAAAAAGATCGGTCATATCCTGTTATAAGTATGAATGGCTCAGGTCTTAAGTTTTCAAACCATTTTCTGTCAACTACCAAAGCGGTTGCTCGTAAAATAGGCTTTTTGTACAGATCTAAACAGTACTTTACCTCCCGACAACTCTTTCAGCTGCATAAGGCCCCAATTCGACCTCATCTAGAATATAATTCTCACCTCTAGGCCGGTCCTCCCCAATACGCTCTCGATACCATTGATCGTATTCAAAAAAGAGTGAGTAGGCTTATGAATGACCCGTCCTTAACTTCAGACATATAGTCCCTTGGGCATAGAAACATTGTTTCATCTCTTTCTTTATATTATCGGTATTACAATGGCTATTGCGCCACTGAATTCACATCATCCGTATGCAGTAAAAATCTCCACTTGTCGTACCAAAAGGTCCGTTCATAGGCATCTCTTGGCTATCTATCCTACCAAGTGTTCCTAAGTACATTAGCACGGTAGGTCAAACTTATTCTGTTCAAGTTCACAATTATTAAAAAGGTGTCGAAGTTATGAGGTGTGTAAATAGGAAACCGAAGTGTGCTCATAGATGGCTTTAGCTGTCAATGTAGTTACCGTAAAACCGGCGGTATTTTATTTCTTTGACAGCTAACAAAGATTTTTGGTTCGTAAGAATAAGCTTACCGTGAACATGCTTTAAAAAATTCAAAACTGGCGATTTTGACGTGAAGTGAAGGACGTGTGAAATCACTAAAAAAGTTTAAAGACAGCAAATTGCAAACATTGTTGACGCTCAAACCCAAGAACAACTCGCGAAACAGTTGAATGTGACACGAGAAACTGTCTCTATACGTTTGAATACGTTTGAAAGCCATAGCAAATATTCAGAAGATGGGAAAATGGGATCGACATAAACTGAATGAAATACCACTTCTGAAATGCTAATCACCAGGTACAGAAGAAAGTTATTTCTCCATCGAATTGTGACAGGTGATGAAAAGTGGATGTATTACGAGAACCGTAAGCGTAAAAGATCATATGTAACTCTCGGCAAACCATCCACTTCGATTGCGAGGTCAAATCCCTATGGCAAGAAGACCATGCACTGTATTTGGTGGGATCAGAATGGTGTGACCTGTTATGAGCTGTTAAAACCTGACGAAACCGTTAAAATTAAACGCTATCGACAAAAAATGTTCGATTTGAATCGAGTATAGCGTGAAAAACAAAAAGACAACTCAAAATGATTTTGCTTTATGATAATGCACCATCAGATTCAATAAAACCAATGAAGGAAGCGATTAAGACGTTTCGTTGGGGAATATTAGCACATTCGGCTTACTCACCAGATCTGGCTCTGTCCGAGTATTATTTATTCTCATCGACGAGGCATGCAATTACTCAGCAGCGCTTCACTTCCTATGAAAATGTACGAAAATGGCTCGATGAGTGGTTTGCCATTAAAGAGCAACAGTTTTTTCATACATTGACAAAGAAATGGAAAAATGTATAGCTAGCGATGGACAATACGTGTATTTCCTATACAAATATTCCGGTTTCACATTCACAAAATTCCCATATTTGTGATAATTTTACACATCTGTTGAAGTTTCGCTCTGTGATTGTCTAAAGCGCCTTTGAAAACGGACGGAAGGCTACAAGCCAATTTTTCTTAATTATAAACCTAACTTACTAAAACGAGAAACCGTTGTCTGTTACGGCACTTTAATATATGCAAGATTTACTTTCTAAGGATCAAAAACAGATCTACGCTTATAAATTTTTGAAAAAGAATTTACGCACAATCCACTGTTAAACAAATATTTCATTTCAAATTAACACTAAGACTAAGAAATTGAAACCGACAGAAAACTGAATAAAGTACCTTAGACAGGTACTAAAATTTACTGCACAACGCTTTCCGCAAAATTAGCAAACGAAACAAAATTTCTCAAATCATAAGTTACCTTGATAGTATCACCAATAGATTACCACAACTGATCACTGCCGCTTACGGATTGGCGACAGCAATTGATTTGGTTCCTGCTACACCGAATTGTTACTTTTTTTATAACATCCGTTAACTTAATTCCAACAAATCCTTTTTATTAATCAACCACTAATTTACGGCGTACTCGTTGCCGTCGCGACAGAAAGCTCCTATGTTTTTCGATCCTTGGATGCACAATAATGTACTTCTACAACATGTTCATGCGCAACATGCCGCTGGTTACGTATATCAACTCCGACATCAATTCATTAATATCTAAACACGTTCATGTTCTTTTCCTCTGACAATACCAGTGTCCATTAGGAAAGTTCAATCTTTGTATGCGATATATGCCCTTATACACTCCTTTAAAAACTGCTTTTGCAAAAATTGGGGAGAACGATCCCCACTTAAAAGTTCTATTGGCGCACACCCACAAACAAAGTTGGTTCATTTCATTACATATCTACTACTTCCGGAGGCGCAAATCTCTTGCAAACTTTGCTATACTATGCGTCATTAGAATCTTGAAGTGTTAAAGCCAATCACGACCGCTAAAAATTAGAAACTATAGCTTATCCAACCGCAACCGCGACGTGCCAAAACGAACCTAAAAAACTTCGTGCATCGGCATCTTTCCAACACGATAAAAAATATTTAACCCCTTAGAAATATATTGCGAATATTGCTCTATTTTATTCTAGAACTAAACGATAATGAATCTTATTTAACTAGCTATAAAGGACCTAAATTCGTTTTTCTCCTCCTTTATCACCTTCTGATAGCTTTTTTCACGTAATCATGGAAATAACCATCTACACTGTCAACCTACGCGCTTTAAGTTGCCAAAATTGCAAGCATTTTCAATTACATTGCAAAAGTTTTCATAATCTTACTGTAATAAATACGCCAGGACCCGCAAAATATCAAAACATTCTTAAATTGCAAATTTACCGTTTAAATTTAATAATGTGCAAAAAGTTTAAATATTTGTCAAATTTTGACAAAATTGGTGCTGCAATGTTGTACCACAAAAACTTGTTATCTCTGTAATTACCTACTAATCGTATCTGAACTTAAAGCTTCCAATTTTTGCACCTTCCATTTAACGAGTGAATCTCAAACTTCAAAATGTTCATTTTTCAAAATTTACATCTTTCGAACACAAGGATAAGAAATATAAGATATGTTTTTACCGTTACTTTTAAAACAGTACTCAACGTTTAACAATATTGTGGGGTACTTTTGTCAAAATACCTTGTGGGATCTTCGGAAAAGGGTACATTTTGTTTATTGAGCTCTTCAATACTTGGTTGTTCGTGAAAACGGCTTCTTTGAGCATACACCAAATGTGAGGTTTGGTGAATCGACCAATAAGAAAATTCGTCGAAAAATCTGTAACACTGGGATTGTGGCAGGATCTGTAACAAACAAAATACACGCATGTACCACACAAAATTAAAAAACACCGAACGCGTTTCAATAGCTACGCTATCAGCATCGCTAATCGACTGCTGATGGTGATAGCGTAGCTAATGAAACGCGTTCGGTGCTTTTTTTAAATTTTGTGTGGTACGTGGGGGTGTTTGTTAAAGAAAAATCGTGCTAAGAGAGATTACGGGACCCTCAAAATTCTTATGAAAGATATCTAAGGACGTTTAGCTAGTATTCTCCTCAAAATATATTTATCTGAGAGTAGACATTCCAATACCATTTCAATATGCCGTTTTTACTATGAAATTGGTCAACCAACACAACATTTGCGTAGAGCACTTCTGGTTCGTCGAAAAACCTTTCTTTTAACTGATTGGAACTGTGATATTAAAAATAAAGAAAAAAATGTCTAGTCTTCATATCAATCCGTTATTTTTATTTGTTTATCTTACACCTTACATTGTTGTCAAATTTGGCAAAGTACCAAGTCCATGGGCGCTTGGGGTGTAGATGTAGATAGTTCCCGTGGAAGTGACAAAATGATCATAATAAATTCACAGTGTATTATCAAAAGCATCAATAGTTTCAATCCAAACTCAGCCTTAAAATTTCTTTAATTGTCAAGTCGTTAGTTCCTTTAAATATTAAATAATATTACAAACTTACTACCTTCAACTGCAACTGTAATAATAATGCTGATAATAGTTTTTTGTTATGACCCAATTACCACATTTAACACACTAAGCATATAAAATGTTAAATTATGTTTTAAGTATGGCATCTATACAATCAGTAAGTTTTTCCTAAAACGTTTGTCAACTGATATACTCTCTGCTAATTATTTACCTTACCTTGTTTCTAATCAATTACTTTAATTATTTTACCTGGGTCCAATTCGGAGATATGGGTAGATTCTTTCATATTACCCCCACCTTTCTTGACACTGCCAAAAACGCATAATGGTTTAATCACCTAACTTATATGCAATCGTATAAAAAAGCGTAACTACAGCTGAATTAACAATATGTCCCGATAATGAATCAAGATATATCCTGGTTTGGACGGTCTCTTGAGCGGAAGGGTAATCTGTTTCTCTGGGTTGGCCTTGGATGGATTGCTGAGAAAAAGATATTTAGTGTCACAGAGAGTCATTAAACCTCTGGCCTTAAATTAAATCACGGGAATATTAAGTTCCTTTAAGACTTTTTAAATACGGCTCTGTGTAATGCAGGAAAGTTTGTATAACTATTTTGAAAATACACGCTTAGACACAGTCATTTTATTGTATTTTTGTATTTTAATAGAGAATTTATAATCGCTCGATTCTTTGAAGATTATAAAACAAATAGTCCAGTCAATATTTTTACTATGGAATTTATTAAATATAAATGAACTAATATTTACGACACGTACATATAATATTTTTAGTATTACTACTAGCATTAATTCCGGGACAGTCTTATATTAGGAATTTTAATTAAGATATTCGGGAGTATGTACAATGATAACTACCGATTGTTAATTCAGAATATTAACATTTTAGTTGTCAGAGGGTTTTTATTCGATGGGCATCTTTAGGAGGTCACAAAAATTGGGTTTTACTTAGGAAAAATAGTATTTCGGTTACTTTCTCGGTGAGTACAATATGAATTTTGATGAAAGTTGATTTTTAATCAAGAAAGTGATTTGCGTACAGAATGCAAATTTCAGGAGTCTTTACTTGGTAATTATAAATCAGGAGTAATTCTACAGTACATGGTCTTTGAAATTATTGGGGATCCAAAGATTGTTTAAGATATGGGAACACTTTGAAATGTTTTAGCAAAAATAAAACAGGAGGATTAATGTAATCAAATAAACTTATAACAGAACTGGCAGGTATTGATACCTTTAGGTATTCGAACTGGGAATTTTATGTTTAGATTTTGTATAGAAAATTAATATCAGAGTCTAGACTTGGTTCTGGTTTGAATACAACAATACTACACACGTCCAGTATGTCTCCGACGGCGTAGAAATGCCATAAGGATCCCTAGCGGACGAGAACAGGCAACCGGATACCTCTTAGGGACACTCTGGGAACGGTAAAATAGAAAATATGTTTTGCTGTCTAACGGTACAAAAAACGACGTAGGGTAAATCCTTTGTCAGTCTTGTTTACTGGCAATCCTTCGCCAGAAGGATTACCAGCTGCAAGCATTTATTGTCAAAACGTTGACAATCGGCGTGGGTGTGGTGGGATGGTCTATCGATATCATCTTGAATTTTTCCTTCTTGAGCCAGAACTTTTCACCGGGCCATCTGACCCTATCTGCTATGTGAATGCTGGTGGGGGCGGATACTACAATTGTGGTAACCGAAGTTTCTTCCATTGGCGGATTTTATTTCTTCTTTCGTTTCCGGTTGGCGTTTTGGCTGCACGGGTGATTCTATGACAGGTCCAACAACGACAGAATCTTGTGCGGAGCTAATTCGTCGACGGTGATGTCATCAGCGGCGTACATTACATGTCACTCAGCAAAATGGCCAGGTATCGTGCTATAATTCCAATGGATAGAAACACACTACCAATGAGTTCTATATTTCTCGCGAACGCGATGTACATGTTTAGTTAGCTGTTCTGATACCAGGCAGTGAGAGAGTTTTAGCATTTTTTTCCGTTAGTATGCTCATGCTTATGTTACTTTTGAATGTTTATGGTATTGTTGCTTCTTTGTTATGGACTGCTCAGTGGTTTTGTTCAACTTCAGCACTGGTAATGCTGCTGTTTTTGGTATTGCACGTTGATTTCAATCACGAGTTTTAATTATTTTTGGTAAAAAAAATTAGTTTTTCAATCTAATTGTACTGCGCGCCTAGTACGTTAATACGGTTGCCTATTCTGCCTGGTGTTTTTGTAGGTCGGAAAGCCTGTTTAGAGTTTTGCCGAAAAGGATTACCAGGTCACTTTTGTAGGAGTTTTAGTCGTTCGTTGTTGAAGATAATTGCAACAGTTTGCTCGAGTAGATTACGAATATGATTGTCTCGGAAGTTGGAATGACGGAATAGAAATGCTTGGGTTTTGATAGGGTAGACAGAAACACTCCATAAGTTAGCCTGTTAAGCGTGAATCGCAGTTTTTTTTAACAGTTATGGTCCTGAATAGACTAAGTTTAGCCTACCGTGCTAAGGCACTCAGGAACACTTAAGAGGACGGACAGGAGGATATTGAATTGCCAAGAGGTGCCTTTGAACGGCTACATTAAATTCCTTTATTTTGTAAGTGAGAGGAAAACAGGAACTAGGGAAATTTCAGAGTTTAGAAACCATATAGGAGAATGTGCGTTGAGCCGAGTATTCTTAGTTGGCCCGTAATGGTAGCAAAGAATGTAATTCCGCAGCGCAATATATTATAATACCGATAATACGAAAAACGAGCTGAAACGATTCTTCTAATGTTCAAGCGGCTGTATGTCAGAAGTTAGGAACGGGATATTTATAACCCTAATCGCTCTTTTTGTAGTATGATCAACTAAACGAAGAACGTGTTGGGGAACACCAACCTAGAGGTGAGAATTATTTTCTAGATGAGGTCGAATTTTGTCACAGTAGAAATATTTGTCTAGAGGTAAAGTACTGCTTTGATCTGTACGAGCAGCTGCCCTAGTAGTAAAAGAAAATGGTCAATCCATGATAGATTTGAAGATACAGTTATTCCCAACAGAGTAATAGAGTCTGAGAACTTAAGATCTGATCCATTCATACTTGCAACATGAAATGATCGATCCTTTTTTGCGGACACAAGGCAACACTGAGTTTTATTAGCATTAAACTTAACTAGATCATTGCTTTCCCATTCGAATGTTGATTGAAATTGCCATTTCATCTTAAATGCCTTGATTTAAGAGAGAAGGTGGGTTTCCACTATGAGTAGTCTGAGATGAACTACAATGAAGAGTGCTGTCTCGTCAGCTAAGCAACGGTTTGCGATTGCATTTAAGAAGTGAGGTCATTTATGTATAGTAGAAAAAGTAACGACCCATAACTGGTTGCTGTAGCAAGCCCGCGTTAATGCTAACTTGTTTCGAAAAGGAGCAACCTAGTACAGCACATATTCGTTATTTATCAAGGAAAGTAGAAACTCAGTTGATGAGCGTATCGTTTAACCCAAACAAGGAGAGTGTGGCAAGTGAATACCTGTTCCAAACTTAGTCAAATGGTTTTGAGATATTTAAAGCGACTAAAACTGCTTCACCGGAGTATTCTAATGTATTGTTCTAAACTTGAGTTACATATGAAAAATCACCTTTCGAACGACTCTCCCTAAAGCCGTATTGGTGATCACTAAGGAGCACGCTAGCTTCAAGGAAAGAGAGCAGTTGCTGAGTGATGGCTTTTTCCATAATTTGAGACACAATGGATGTGATGGCAATTGGTCGGTAGTTGGAGGAATCGGTCTTATCTCCTCTTTTGGGAATAGGTTCAACATTTTCTAACTTCATGTATGAAGGAAATTCCACAGAAGCCGACATAGAAATTCAATAGAGCTTAGATAGGACTGGTACTAGTTCGGGGGAACATTTCTGTAAGACAATAGCTGGGATACCGTCTGGGCCAGCCTCCTTATTGAGATCAAGCTTACTAATGATAGATTCTAGGAGCTTGTCCGAAAATGAATTGGTTTCATAGCGTTTGAAGAAGAGTTGATCAGGGGTACATCTTTTCCAGAATCATTAAGACACGAGTTTGATGCAAATAAATCCACAAAAAAATTGGCTTTGTGTACAGAATCAGAAACTACAGATCCGTCTAAGACTGCCTTGAGGAAAATGAAGATGTACTAAAGATTTACCAACAGCTTTAGCTAAAGACCAAAATTTGTACCTGAAATGGACATGTAGCTAGCTCATGCATTTTCGTATTCAAACAACTTTTTAGCTTTAGTGATAACACTTTTGCAAGTATGTCTAGCACCAATGTGGTCTGTATGACCCTTGGCGGTCTTATTAGATTGCCATTTAGTGTAGAATTAATTTTTTGAAGATATTATATCAACACAAGCCTTATTAAACTTGTAAAGATCCAGAAACCTGTAGAAAAATCCGCAAACTAATAATTTTATTTTCTCCGTTTATGTTACAGAAAAGTTCTCCTTTTCTCCTTCTTCCTTAATTAAGAAATCGTTTAAGATTTCGACGCAAGAACATCACCAACTCGCCACCCCCATTCTCTTGCCCAATCACATTCGACCGCGGACTATATAAGCAAAACTGCGACGCGAGATTAATTATCCTGTTGAGTTCTGCCCTGAAGTCTTCACCTATTTTGTTGCTTCTATCCTGAAGTAACTATCCTATCTTACCGCTTCCGTCCTAGACGTGTTCACCGACCTACTTACCGCCGAATTTATTCTACTTCTACCTGCCGGCCTACTTTTGGGTAAGTTATGAAGTTTCTATCATACCAGACCAGCTTTCCGTTAGAAAGAGTTCTTTTCTGTCTTGACAGATTATAGATCGACCTTGTCTGTCAAACACCGCAATACTTGTACACTGACACTTACCTGGAGCGTAAGCTCGCGTAGACGAACCTATGCCATTACACAAAATCATCCTCTTTGATTTTAGGCGTGTGCCTGAAAAGTACTGAGATGTCCTAAAGGAATTATGCCCTAAGGCGTATGCCTGTAGAGGTAGTTCCTTTACCTTTGTTTGTCTGAAAAGCGTATGCCTGTTCATTCTAACATCTGTCTAATTAACCAATGGAGCGTACGCCCGTTTGTCTAATTAATCCTTTCCTAACACATATACCTAACATAAACACGATCGAACTGGTAAACCAGTAAAGTTTACAGACAAACGATTGCCTAATAATCTCCAGAAATCCGATTCCTGGCAGATTATCCTGAACAAGACCGTCGTTATCCTGCATTCCGGTCATTAAAACACGAGAAATCCTGCGCCTCGTGCCCAGGTACAGAATTAAATCCAGTCCGGGTACTTAATACGAACAGCCTGTAGTTTGTATCCAGAATACAAACAGAATGGAATCCGCTTACCGAAAGGATAAATAAATCCTTTAAAAATTCATCCAAGTTCCTAGAGCGTAGAATTCCGATTTAATTTCATATTTCCGTCCCTGTATAGTTTCTGATAAGCGATAATAATTAATCGCATGGAAAATAAAAGATAACTCCTATATTTCATTTTAATACATACGAAATTATCACATTCTTTAAAAACTATTGAAACAAAACCTCACTGATAATAGCTTCATCCATACTCGAACTTAACCGCTGTGTCCTGTTACCGTGTGCTTAATAGCTTAATAGTATCATGGTTGTTTAAAATTACATAATGTCAACCAAGGGAATTGCTATCATAAAGCCCGTTCCGTATAATACCAGAGATCCGTGGGTCGTCGCCGATCTTTCCTTAGTTTTGGAGACCGATTTTAGTTTATTATTTGTTATATTTGTTTTGTATTACATTATTAGAGTAAGTAGAATGTTTTTTGAAATACTTAGAATTATATTAATAGGAAATAAAATAGTGTGTTTTGTTATGATTTTTACGTTGGCAATGATGTTGCAAATTCGACAAAAGCTGTCCCGGGCACAGCAACAGCTTTTCTTAAACAATAGATAAGCACCTTTCTTTTTTTTATAGAAAAGGGCTTACAAATTTTGTAACGGTAATGACCTATAGGGTTATGTTTTTTGGGAATGTATAACTCCATACCCATGAGGATGACTTCAGGTAGTGAAAGAGAAATGTCCGAAGATGAGGAGAAATCTCGTAAATCATTCTATTTAGGTGACTTAAAACAAACACCACAAGGTTCCATGGGTGTCGCAAACAACGGATTAGGAATTGGGGCGAGAACAACAATGGTCAAATAGACCTAGTAGGGACAGAACTGAAATTCTATAAACAAGTAAGTTTGATATCAGAAAGAGATCTAGAAGAAGTAGAGTATGGTTAGGGTTATCAGGGATTCTTGCGGGTTAAGCAATTTGTGTGAGATCACATGAAATAGCAAATGTTTCTGCAGTATGACCAGCACGATTAATAGTAGATCAGAATTGAAGCCAATTAGAGTTATAAACATTTAAATCTACCAGAATTGAGATATCGCAAGATGGAAACTGAGACAGAGCTTTCAAACTAAGGTAATCGAAGAAGTCTTGAAAGTTACTGTTATCAGGAGCATAAATGCGACAGTAAAATTTTACAAATTTAAGACCAGGATGTTTAAACTAAATAACGTTGATTTTTTTATTCTCTAAAGAAAAAATTCTCTTGCAAGCGATGTTGCCCTTGAGATAGACACACACTTCTCCTTTGTATCGAAAGGTAGAGTGAAGATTGTGTTGGGAAAGTTGCATCTCGGGTGAATCAGACCTTTCAGAGGAGTCTTATGTTTCAGATAGAAACAAAATGTTGGTGAACAGCATTAATATACTGGCCGCCATAAATAAATGAACACACAGTAAAAGCTGATGTATTTTAATGAAATTTTCAGAAAACGTGTATTTTATTCCTATTAATAAACGATGAAAATTTTAGCAAGATACAAATATTGTTAACACTAATAATGCGTCGACCCTCCTCTGTTTCTCATACATTCAGCTAGCCGATAGGCATAGTTGAAATGAGTGAATCTATGCTAACCTGAGGTATACTATCCCACCCTTCTAAAATTCGTGGTTGGGCATCTACATTGTTTGGGAGTGGCTGTAGATCATTTATTCTCCGTCCTACCATATCCCACAAATGTTCGATTGGTGATAAGTCTGGCGAACGAGAAGACCATGGAAACAGTATTTAGAAAGTCTATAGCAACCCTTGCGGTATGCGACCGCACATTATCCTGCTAAAAAATTGGATTTTCTATTTCTTGCAAATATAGCAGTAATACTAGTTCTAGAACATTGTTAATGTACCGATTTGCATTTAATGTTCCCTCAATAATTACTAAAGGAGATCTGCTTCCATGGCAGACACTATCACACCTTTAGTGACAGCAGTATATCGTTGTACAGGAAACTGCATATTGCGTCTTTCTCCAGGATGTCTGCTAACCAACCTGCGGCCAGCATGAGCCCATAAACAAAATCGAGATTTGCCACTAAAGATGACTTGTTTCCATTGCACATTCCAATGCAACCTTTCGTTACACTATTGCCGCAGTGCAGTATGATGTCGTGGAGTTAGAGGTAAATAAAGCGATGGTCGATATGATCTGAGCCCAAAAGATCGAATTCTCCGATACGTCGATCGTAAGGAGATTTGACGATCAGTTAATCCTCTCCATCTATCACCAATTTCTCTTGTTGATGAAAAACGATCCCGAAGAGCTACAAGTTTATTTTCTGACCATATTCGCCAACATAAGGAAATATTGGCGACAGTGCGTCCCACGCGAGCGGTAACTTCGCGAATTTATTATAATCCGGCTTCTAGTAGACCGATTGTTCTGCCAGGTTTAAACTCGGTTAACTGATGTAAATTTGCACGATGTCGTACAGGCGGCATTATTTCAACTTTAATGTGTTTACTTATTAAGTTTACAAATATGCCTAACATTGACACTTAAGTAACTAATGTCAAATGAAAAGAAAAAGTTTTGTTTTATTGTCGATGATTACTTGATTAATATTTATTGTATCTTGCTGAAATTTTCATCGTGTCTTAATAGGAATAAAATACATCAGCGTTTAATGGGTGTTCATTTATTTATGGCGGCCAGTGTATTAGACCTCATACCGCGGATCTTACAGTAATGGATCAGAACGTGAGTACTTTCGATGGCCGAGGTGGCTTAGACCCTACCCTCCCGGACATCCGAACGGGGCAGGATTTTATGTCCAGTATTTATTGCTCTAGAAACCAGAGCTATCTTTTTTTTTAATTTTGGGCTTTCAACCCGATAGGGAAAAAGGTAACCGGCTGTCCTTACGTAGCTCAGAAAATCGGAGACCCGATATTGGTCGTATAAGGATTTGTGCCTGAAGCTAGCATCGTCACTAATGATAAACCGTAAGAACGCGCAACGATTTTTACCCACGGTAGAGGGAATAAACATAGATTATTTGTTAATGCAGATATTTCATAATTAAAATTAATTATTTCAAATCATATTAAACAATTTAACACAAGTTAAAGATGGTTTAAATAAACAATATTATCCGGAAACATAAAAGTTTCATAATAAACTAAAGAATTCTACAACCCAACTAACAAAGGTATTTAAACGATAGTATTTTGGTTTAACAACCACATAAACTAGATTGAAAGAACCACTTCTTAACATTTATGACGATAATATCCTAAAAGTTGCAAAAGTACCATTTATAAATTTATTTTAACGACGGCTAAAGGAAAAGGAAGTATTAAATTAAGAACTCTAGCCTGTATGAGTGATTAAGAATAGGTATACAAAAAATGCAGTCAAAATCATAGAAAATAGTAACGAAGAGAAATATAAATGGGATGTGAGGCCTTATTACACATTGCAAGTCACGTATTTGTAAAAGTAAAATTAAAATGTGAGTATGTAAAAGGTAGCAGAGGTAGACCGTACTTCTAAGGATACAACTTATTCCAAAACCCACTTTAGTTTTCCTTAACATTACGAATCCATGATCAGTTAATCCAATTTTCATCTTAACGTCTCATCCCTCAAGTGTAATTCTTTCTTCCATTTTCCACTTTCCCACTTAGTAGAAAGTAAACAGCCCAATGATACGTGAATTTAATTCTCCATTGTTTAACCATTAAGCTACTCAAGTCTAGTTTTGTGAATGTTTATAGGATGTTGCAGAATAAGCCCTGCAGATATTCTGTACATATACATATACAAGCATTTATTCAAAGTGAGAAACTTGACTGGACAACTAATCAATAATTTTATCGTGTAGATGTAGTTTATATTTGTATATATTTTTTTACTACAGTTATTAAACTAAATTTAAGTTGATAAATGTATCTAACTTTTCATACTTTGATTTTGTTTGTTTTTGTTTTTAATACTGAAAAGATTTGTAAAAGTTTTTAGACTGCTTTTTCATAAATATTTATGATAATATTCAACTTTTGATGTGAATGAACTATTGAATAATTCCTAAAACTTATTTTGGAAGTTTCTAAACAAATGAATACAGAAAGTCAATTTTAACAGAAATCATACAGTGCCACTGGTAATAAAATAAACCGCTTACCATGAAAATAAATCTGCAATCTTTACTTGTAATAGTTGAAGATAATCTGAACAACGTCAAGTATGGTTAAAAAACTTTATTATACGATTGTGATATTTACGTTAATTACATTATCAGAAAATATGCTATTTCGAATATTTTGTAAATTCAATTTTGATAGAATGAAAACTATTGAATAATTCCAACAACATCTATTTTGGAGTTTCAAAAAATGAATACGAAATCATTTAAGAATATACAGTGCCATGGTAATAAAATAAACCGTTCCAGGTGAAAATGAAATTGCAAGTGTGTTATTGTAATAGTTGAGATAATTGAAATATCGTAGTATGTTAAAAAACGTTTATTTGATTTGATATCTTACGTTAATTACATCTATCGAAATAGCGTGCTGATATGTCGTGCTCTTTGTATAGCTGTGTAGAAATTGTAAAGAATCGTGTGTTTGTGTGTGTGTGTGTGATGTGTGTTGTGTGTGTGTGTGTGTGTGTGTGTGTGTGTGTGTCTGTGTGTGTGTGCATGCTGGTGGTGTGTGTGTGTGTGTGCGTGCGTGTGGTGTGTGTGGTGTGTGTAGTGTGCGTGGGGTGCGTGTCGTGCATGTGGTTGGTGTTGGTGTGGTAGTGGGTGGGTGATGGGTTGTATGTGTTGAAGATCATCTGATCATAGTCAATAGACTTGTAGAAATGTGAAGCGTGTATGTTAAAAAACTTTATTATCGATTGTGGTATTCGTTAATTCATTTCGAAAATGTCTTATCGTGTCTTGTGTCTGGTGAAATCTGTCAATCCATAATTATGTGCAAATAGACCTTGAATTAGTGGATGTCAAAGAATACGAACTTTATATCTTGTGTCTAAATATCTCAAAGTGTAACTAAACATGTTGAGAACTGTTTACTATCTCAATCTATCGTACATGTGACAAATGCTATGACAGCCTTCTTATTTGACATTGATCTTAAATCGTACTTCAATGTACATATGTGTACAGCTTCTAGTTGATTCATTGTTCTGTGTGTCTGTCCTGTGTCTCTGTACTTGCAGTTGTCGGTCGTGTTGCTGTTGTGTGTCTGTGTGTCTGTGTCTGTGTCTGTGTGTCTGCGTGTCTGGTGTCTGCGTGTCTGCTGTGTCTGTCTGTGTCTGTGTCTGTGTTCGTGTGTCTGTGTCTGGTGTCTGTGTGTTCTGTGTGTCTGTGTCGTCTGTGTGTCTGTGTGTCTGTCGTGTCTGTGTGTCTGTGTGTCTGTGTCGTCTGTGCTGTCTGTGTCGTGGTCTGTGTGTTGTGTGTCTGTGGTCTGTGTCTGTCTGTGGTCTGTGGTCTGTGTGTGCGTTTGTGGTCTGTGTCTGTGTGCTGTGGTCTGTGTGTCTGTGTGTCTGTGTGTCTGTGTGTCTGTCTGTGTGTCTGTGTCTGTGTTGTCTTGTGTCGTGTGTGTTGTGTCTGTGTGTGTGTCTGTGTTGTGTGTGTGTGTGTGTGTGTGTGTGTGTGTGTGTGTGTGTGTGTGTGTTGTGTGTGTGTTGTGTGTGTGTGTGTGTGTGTGTGTGTGTGTGTGTGTGTGTGTGTGTGTGTGTGTGTGTGTGTGTGTGTGTGTGTGTGTGTGTGTGTGTGTGTGTGTGTTGTGTGTGTGTGTGTGTGTGTGTGTGTGTGTGTGTGTGTGTGTGTGTGTGTGTGTGTGTGTGTGCTGTGGTGTGTGTGTGCGTGTGTGCGTGGTGTGTGTGTGTGTGTGGGTGCGTGGGTACGTGCGTGCATGTGGTTGGTTGGTTGGGTGGGTGGGTGGATGGGTGGGTACTTGTAAAAGTTGGAGATAATCTGATCAACGTCAATAAACTTGTAGAAATAGTGGAAGGGCGAAGTATGTTAAAAAACTTTATTATACGATTGTGATATTTACGTTAATTACATTATCAGAAAATAGTGCTATATTCGGCTCTTTGTAAGCATGGTAAGCAAATCTGTACCAAAAACAAATCACAACGATCAATATATAGTGACGAACAACATACGACCTTCAATCCTACAAAGTGGAAATTCAAAGAAACGAAACAATTTTAATACTTTTACCTACCAATCTACATACTCATACAGTGCGTAACAAATGTATGGAGCCGGCCTTGATATTTCAAAACCACTCAATCTAAATCGCTAAAATTTAATATGCATGCTATTTACAAAGCCTTCTATTATTTTAATTGTTTTGTAATCTGTACCTTCCAATCTACATATGCATATGTGTGTGCAATGTTGTGTGCTCTGTGCTGTCTGTGTCAAATGATGTCATGTGATGTCTGCGTGTCTGCGTGTCTGCGTGTCTGGTGTCTAGCGTGTCTGCGTGTCTGCGTGTCTGCGTGTCTGCGTGCCTGCGTGTCTGCGTGTCTGCGTGTACTGTTAGTCTGCGTGTCTGCGTGTCTGCGTGTCTGTGTGTCTGTGTGTCTGTGTGTCTGTGCGTCTGTGTGTCTGTGCGTCTGTGTATGTGTCTGGTCTGTCTTCTGTGCGTCTGCGTCTGTGCGTCTGTACGTCTGAGCGTCTGTGCGTCTGTGCGTCTGTGCGTATGTGAGTCTGTGCGTCTGTGCGTCTGTGTGTCTGTGTGTCTGTGTGTCTGTGTGTCTGTGTGTCTGTGTGTCTTTGTGTCTGCGTGTCTGCGTGTCTGCGTGTCTGCGTGTCTGCGTGTCTGCGTGCCTGCGTGTCTGCGTGTCTGCGTGTCTGTTAGTCTGCGTGTCTGCTTGTCTGCGTGTCTGCGTGTCTGCGTGCCTGTGTGTCTGCTTGTCTGCGTGTCTGTTGTCTGCGTGTCTGTGTCTGCGTGTCTGTGTGTCTGTGTGTCTGGTGTCTGTGTGTCTGTGTGTCTGTGTGTCTGTGTGTCTGTGTGTCTGTGTGTCTGTGCGTCTGTGTGTCTGTGCGTCTGTGTGCTGTGTGTCTGTGGTCTGTGCGTCTGTGTGCCTGTGCGTCTGTGTCTGGTGTCTGTGGTCTGTGCGTTGTGCGTCTGTGCGTCTGTGTCTGTGCTGTCTGTGTCTGTGTGTCTGTGTGTCTGTGTGTCTGTGTGTCTGTGTGTCTGTGTGTTCTTGTGTCTGTGTGTCTGTGTGTCTGTGGGTCTGTGTGTCTATGTGTCTGTGTGTGTCTGTCTGTGTGTCTGTCTGTGTGTCTGTGGTCTGTGTCTGTGTTGTTGTGTGTTGTGTGTTGTGTGTGTGTGTGTTGTGTGTGTGTGTGTGTGTGTGTGTGTGTGTGTGTGTGTGTTGTGTGTTGTGTTGTCTGTGTGTTTGTGTGTGTGTGTGTGTGTGTGTGTGTGTGTGTGTCTGTGTGTGTGTGTGTGTGTGTGTGTGTGTGTGTCTGTGCGTGTGTGCGTGTGTGCGTGTGTGCGTGTGTGTGTGTGTGTGTGTGCGTGTGTGCGTGTGCGTGTGTGATGTGTGTGTGTGTGTGTGTGTGTGTGTGTGTTTGTCGTGTGTGCTGTGTGTGTGTGGTGTGTGCGTGTGTCGTGTTTGCGTGTGTGTGTGCGTGTGTGTGGGTGCTGGGTGCGTGTGATGTGTTGGTTGGTTGGTGTGTGGTGGGTGGATGGTGGGTACTTGTAAAAGTTGGAGATAATCTGATCAACGTCAATAAACTTGTAGAAATTGTGGAAGGGCGCAAGTATGTTAAAAATACTTTATTATACGATTGTGATATTTACGTTAATTACATTATCAGAAAATAGTACTATATTCGGCTCTTTGTAAGCATGGTAAGCAAATCTGTACCAAAAACAAGTCACAACCATCAATATATAGTGACGAACAACATACGACCTTCAATCCTACAAAGTGGAAATTCAAAGAAACGAAACAATTTTAATACTTTTACCTACCAATCTACATACTCATACAGTGTATGGAGCCGGCCTTGTTATTTCAAAACTATTGAAATAGTGGGTGGGTGGTTGGGTGGGTGGGTGGGTGTTTGCGTGCGTACGTGCGTGCGGTGTGTTATTATTATTATTATTTTATTTACAACGTTATTTTGTACATTTAGTTGCATTCGTACTATTTACTTACAATATTTTAAAGCGTTCATATTAGGATGCATTAAATTGTAATTCTCCATTTTTCACAGCACACAAAACTTCCTTAACACACCATGTTTTCTGAAAAGATTCTATGTCGTTTTTACCCATGTTCTAAGCATACTCATTGATAATTCGTTTTTGATGTTGTTAACATATACTTCCTTGTAATTGTTGTTTGCGTTATGGCGCAATATATTGGGTATAGTTTTGTATATAGTGCTTTTGCCATTGTTATTAAGATATTTGCTAAATGGTAGGAGCAGTTTTCTTCTGTAAACCACAAAGTATTTCTTCGCTTGTAATTTCTATTAAAGTTTTAACGTATGTCCATAATTCGTCAGCTTTATCACAATTAATAATTATATGTAATGATGTTCCAATATGTGTCGTACAAAAGGGACAAAATTGATATCCCTGAAGCCTGTTTTATGAAGAAAAATCATATCTGCCACCTCACCGTCGCAACCCAGTGTTAGACGGTTATTAAATGACGTCCAGTGTATTTCTTTATTTGTCCATCTTCCTCCATTTTGCAGTTTATTCCATAGAAGTGTGCTGTAATGCCTTACTGAATATATCGTATGTTCTTCTTACCAACTTCGTGAGTTTTGCCTTCTAAATTGTTGTAGCTTAGTTTTTCCGAATGTTGCGTATTGGTTCTTTGTAGTAACTGTCTTTTGTAGTTTTTTCAAAATATAATTTTATGTTTTGGTAGTGTATGATTAGTACTTCTCTTGTGTAGATCTTTGGGTATTCAGTTTTGACAGAAGCTGTATGTTGTCATAAACATACAAAAAACATACGCCTACCTACCCGCAATCAATCCCAGGTGTACTGGACAGCAATTCAGCAAACTACCTGAAATAGGGCTTCAAAATAGCACTACACGCCTGACAAATAAAAGCGTGTTAATCACTCAATAATGTTACGTTACTTTACTACACCTCAGTGTAAATAATTAGGCATTATATAATAATCTTAATAAAACAAAACAAAAAAAATCACCTTTGTTGAATGCACTCTAAATGAATTAATACTCAACTAGAAATCAAATAAAACACTGAATATCATTAACGCTATTACTCAATAAAAAAACTGTCACTTCGTTACGTTAAAACTTAAGCTCATAAATTACCGGTAAACTTGCAATTTGCAAAAAACTTTTATGTAACACAAAAGGGGTTTTCACAGAATTAAAACAATTTTATAAAACCTAAACAAAGCTGTAATAAGATAAGAAAATAATATACATGCATACATACGATAATGCGTATATACGAAAAGATAACAAATTCTTAATTGGCGTGGATTATTTAACCACACTACTTCAGGGTCAATTGCCCTTTAATACTAAGATGAAGGGTGTGAAGGCGAAGTGTCAAAATTATGATTAATTACAATAAATAAACCAAAGCAACAACTTAATTTAAAAGGTACACGACTCCGC
The DNA here is from genome assembly GCA_036346205.1 of Vesta saturnalis. Lineage (NCBI taxonomy): Eukaryota > Metazoa > Arthropoda > Insecta > Coleoptera > Lampyridae > Vesta > Vesta saturnalis. The sequence continues at coordinate 545,764 of JARFJB010001355.1, read as the reverse complement.
TTTCAAACCTTCGTTAACAAAACAAATAATTCGAGGTACACACACAAGAAATCTTGTAAATACTCAATAAAACACAATGTTATACTACCTTACTGTCTAAATTGGCACCTCTTCTGTGTTACAACAATCGAAAATGAACCAGGTGACCGATTACTGCTACTACGGATACGGAATCTCCCTAGTCTGACACAAGATGGTGAGTGATAAGGTTGACTATTTGTTTTTGTACTCAAACGATTCCTTGATTGAATCTCGGTAAAATGTTACTGCATTAACTAAAAACTTCTTTTAAAATAGTTTTCTTTACACTACCAATCCAAAAGGTTATTAACTTTATTTAAATAAATATAATTTTAATATTCTGCGAAAGTTTCTTTGTACTTTAACACGCCCTGCACGGCAATTAAGTAGCACTTCAAGAACGTTAATTTAATAAATCACAGAAGCACTAATATAACACGACGGTGATCTCTAGGTAACTTGATTACGTAAAATCGAAATCGGCACTAGGTCTAGTCCTTTAGTGATTGAACAATTTCACTTAAAATCCCTTCACAGGTTTTCTTCCAAAAAGTAGATAACTACCCTCACAACACGAAAGTTCGTTCGTTACACCAAAAGGTCCAATATATCAACGTTCTAATCAACCCCTTAAGCCGTAACAACAAACGTCACAGTACTACTACTCGGGAGCGCTGTCATTTTCAGAATCCCAAATTATTACCAAAAATCCATCTTGGATTTTTGAATCCCACCACTCACAAAAAAATCTCATTTAATTTAGTTCCACCAATTAAGAAACGGAAGGAGAAGATTTGATACTCCCTACACACAAACTTCGTTTTCAACCGTAAGGACTCGATAATTTTCAAAATTCCAAACGTCAGCAGAATCAACGTGAAAAGTATCTCTGTATTTTCATTTAAGTTCAAGCAGTTAGTCTCACATTCTATCTTTATGACTCAAAACCAACATACTCAATATTAAGCTGAACCACTGCAATCACTCGACTTCTTGTCGCCAGAACGATATCAAATACATTTACATCTACACTCTTTCTTTAAGTTACTTAATTTTACAAAACTTTCTATTAAATTTTAAGGAAATCAAACGAAATAAACATTATTTAAACTTATATACAAATAAAATGTTACTCAACATTCAATAACCGGGGAATAATAATGAAAACAATCTCTCAAACTTTAAATGTATTATTACGAAAAACTCAATAAATTTAGAAACCAATTACCGACGATTTCAAACCTAATTCCTATCATAGTTAATTCCTCAAATTACGGAATAGTAATTCACAAACAAAAAAACTTAAGCTCGAAACACACCATCCTTAAAGGTCGCGACACACGTAAAACAAATTCATCCATACAGCTCAACTCAACAGCAAAAATTTGAAGGTAAATCGCTAGAAAATCGTAATCCTATCACACTATGTTGCAGCTTTCAAGGATATAGAAAAGATATTTGTGAGAAATGAAGTCGAATGCGGCTTTCTGGTCAAGGTTGACAGTTGCTAAAGGAATATTCCTGTTATTCACGTAGTAAATTATGTCTCGATGGAGATGAAGTGAGTCATAAATTGATCGACCAGGAATTCCGCAGCTTTGATCGGAATCTACTACTTCGTTAATTACTGCTGAAAGTCTACATGATAGAGCTTTGGCTAATATCTTATAGTCAGTCGTTAAAATAGAAACGGCTCTCCAATTGTCTATAATAGTTTTCTTTTTCTTGATGAGATTGACAACCGTGCTTTTTGGTAAATGCCCTAATGTTAAAGCTTCCATAATTACTTTATGACATTTAGGCCCGATTTTGTTCCAGAAAACTATGTAAAAATTGGTAGTCAAACCATCGATTCCAGGGGCACTTCTCTTGTTTAATGTAGATAAAGCCAAACTGAAGTCTTTTATGGTAAAAAGCTGATCCAACATATTTTTAGCCTGTAACGATAGTTTCTTCAAATCCTTAAGTAGTATTGAGTTCTTATTTATACCTTTCTTGTTGCCTTGAAACTTTATTGCATAGTGTTGTTTTATTATTGAACTGAGTAGCAGTGGATTGGTTACCAGCTTGCTACCATGGTTTAACTTTGTTAATGGGGTGAATGTTGCAAATTAATTTTTGTTCAAAGATGGCCTTTCGGAATGGATAACATTTTCAAGTTTTTGGTTTTGTAGGATTTTTTCCGTTTTCCTTTTGTACCAATCTTGAGCGTTAGTAATGGTTTGTTTGGCATCTGAAAAATCATTGTGAATTTCATCTGAAATATTTACACTTACAAATTGGTTTTGCAGAAATCTTAGCTCCATTAACTCGTTGTTCTTCTTCTGTGGAGTATATAGAATAATAATGTATCTTAAATTCATTTTTAAATTTTCCCACCATGTTAATAAGTTAGTGTTCTCGTCCATTTGAAGAGTTTCTTGTTCTAAGAAGTGGTTGATAATTTGGACAAAATCCTGGTCCTCTAGTAAAAAATTGTTAAATTTTCAGTATGGCTTGCTAAAACGTAAATTTGTGTCAGTTCTAATCTGAACTATAACCGCCAAATGGTCGGAAAAAGATAATTTGAGAGACATGTTGGTTAAATTATTCAGTAGATTTTGAGAAGCATAAAATCTGTCTAGGCTAGAAGCCGACTGCGTAGCATAAAACGTAAAACCATCTTTTTTATTTAAGAAACTCCAAGAATCCGCTAAATTAAAACATTCTATTGCATTTTTAAGCTGTTTGCTTAAATTGGGATGCCTTTCTGTTGAAAGAAAACGGTCCGTTAAAGGAGTTATTGTACAGTTAAAATCACATGCAACAATTGCCATGGTTTCATCAGAAAAACTACTATGTAAATCTTGAATAAGTGTGTTAATTATTTCACTGGCCGTTTCCAGTTCGTGCGGCAAGTAAATGTTCCAAATTATCCATTTTTGATTCTTTATCTTTTAATTAATAAGTTAAGGTACGATTGAAATATTATTGTATGGTTTGAAATTTTTATTTGTGGTGTTTTACGAATCGCAATTGCTGTACCCGAATACACCTTCTCTGCAAAGTTGTGGAAAAAGTTGTACTAGGTCGATTGACGTGTATTAGAAGGATTTCTAAGGTTTGTTTCTTGCAGAAGGATGATGTCTAAAGAATTTGTATTTAGAAAGTTTTACGATTTGTTTTAATGCTTTTTACGTTTAATGTTGCTATATTTATTTGAAGTTGTGAATATAAATTTTGATTATGCATTAAATGATATTAAAGTAAATGCGTTTGTGGTTGATGAAACAATTAAGAGGTACTTTTAAAGCTTTCCATGGATGTTGTGCGTTCTATGAAAGATCCTCGTAGTGACTGTGTTGGAGATGATTTGACACCTTCGTTAGCTAGGTTTCTTTTAAGACTATTTATGAGCCTTTTGCACCTTTCTTTAATCGCTCTTTTAGACAAATATGGAACAATTACCTTGATCAGTTCGATAAGATCCACCACATTTTTAGTGTACTTTCTTGCTACTTGTAAAGTATTTGTAACAACCCTTTTTTGAGTTGCATTAAAATATACCTTAATTTAAGGTCTTTCATTCATTTAGTGGTAAATATAAGAAAAAAAATTTAATTATTGGAAAATAGGTATGAGGTAGGCAACTTAATTTGCATATCTTCATAGTGCATATTTTCTTAAAGGTATATTCCCATAAATTGTTTTCTGAGCATTTTATTTGCGCAACGCGTCATGATCATCATCTGACCGCCTCCGACTTGCTAAGCATCCATTTTGGGACTTCCTAATGAAGGTTGTGTTGATTAGAAAGCATTTTTTTGGGTTTTCCCTAAATTTATGTGAAAGTGCCATTAATTTTATGGTAAGATATCTTTTAACTCGTTATACAAAAAATTCAAACATTTGCTCTTTTCAGGCACTTTTTTTTTACTGCATTTTTAATTTTTTACTTCGATTTGCAATTCAATTACATTTTAAGTACACATTTAATTTTACTGTTGCGTACGTTTTCATTTTATGATTGCAATTTTTGCATTTAAAACTTCAAAATAATGCAATAAATATTGGATTCAAAATTTCATGAAGAAATGTATAAGAGATAAAATTTCCAGTTTTGGGTGTTGATAACATTATTTCAAGATATTGCGCAATAATGGTGCAAGAATGACATCACCTTGGTTGACCGTTTCGTAAACATTTAGATACCAGAGGTTATTAAAAAATTTGTGTACAAAAATTTTACAAAGGTATTTATGTAATGATTTTTTAGTATTTTAAGGTTTTTACAATTAGTTTTAAGATATATTTTATTTAATCATCATATTAACTGTCAATAAACATAATTTTATAATTTTATTTGTTTACATTTTGATAAAATTTTTATTGTTAACTAATTCGGTTTAGTTGTTCCGAGATAATTAAAAAAAAAAAACTTGGCTCCCGAAATCATTTTATTAGTGTTACATTACAATTTTTTTATTATTTATGTTCGGTGGAAGTAAGCGAGCAGATTTAGTGGTAATTAAAGCAAATCGAAAGAATGAACCTACCCTAATTAATCTTCCGACTTGAGTCAAAGGCACTATTTGTGGTGAATGGTTTGTATCTCCAGTCAGTTTTGGAGAACTTATTTGTTTATTTCATTTATATTATTCATTATTAAATTTATTATTACACCATTTACACCACCTACCTTACATATTGTTACAACCTTTCACGTCGTTTAAAAAATCTGCCAAAGTAAAAAAATCCAATATGTAATCATTTTCATCGTCCCATAATTTTTGAATTTCATCAAAATCGTCGATAGTTTGTGAATATTCAATCTTCCTCTTTTTAGTTTTCGCCAGGATCTTATCATTATGCTTAGTAAACGTTTCACTGAGAGAGTCTTCATCACTGATATCTTGTATGTCGATAGATTTATCTGACATTTCTTCTGTGTCTACGCTTGTGGTTTCTTGTGATGTTACTGTTGGCGGATGGGGTCTTTTAGGAATTTCTCGTTCTATAATGGGAAACGCATCGCTACAGATCTGGGTACACTTTGAAGCAATATGTCCATGTTCTTTGCATTTAAAGCACTTTACCTTTTGATCGGATATAAAAATTCTATATTCTTCTTCCTCAAAATGAATAACGATTGATGATGGTATACATATATCGATAATTGTGGAAATAAAAATTTGACGCCTAAAGCTAAACACATGGGCATGTTCATCAATACCAATTCCTAAAAGTCCTAAAAGACATTGGTGAAACTAACTGTAAATTATTTCGTTTTAGTTCATCTTCTAATACGCAGTGTGGAATACAAGGTGGAACATTAGATAATATTATACGTTTTGCGGGCAATATTAATTTTTCAACTAATACTTTAGTTAGTAAATGCATATCCTGTTGTTACTCATTCGGGATGCAAACAATATATTTTTAGGGCCTATCAATTTGCCTGTAGCTGAAACGTACTCTCTAACAGAAAGTCCATCAATAGACGGAAATATAATGGTTTGGTTTTTTTTTCGGAAAAATAGGTGTTGTCAGTACATTGGAGAATAATCTTGATTTGACATTAGAGTTCATTTGTTATGTAGATACCGAATTTAGTTTTGGATCCCGTACACCCCCGTAATCAGAAGTTCCAGGCATCGCGTATTCATTTAACATAATCTGTTATGTCAAATAACCTTTCACACACAATATTTTAAAATTTTTTTTAAATTTTTTGGTAAAAATAAGGCGTCTTTTCGCAAACTGACATTTTTTATGAACACTTGTAATTCACTTACGTTTATGTTACTTCATAACAGCACTTAATTAAACGAACCACGTCATAAACTAGTTGAAAATGGGGGCACTCAGAAAAAACACGTCTAAACACAACGCAAACGTGTGTGTGTGCGTGTGCGTGTGTGTGTGTGTGTGTGTGTGCGTGTGCGTGTGCGTGTGCGTGTTCGTGTGCGTGTGTGTGCGTGTGCGTGTGCGTGTGTGTGTGCGTGTGCTGTCGTGTCGTGTGTGGTGTGCAGTGTGCAAGTGTGTGTGTGTGTGTGTGTGTGTGTGTGTGTGTGTGTGTGTGTGTGTGTGTGTGTGTGCGTGTGTGTTTGGCTTTATTAGGGTCAATTTTTGGTTTGTATCAAATATTTCTAAATCAGCTACATATTTCAAAGATATAAATACACACGTATATATATATATATATATATATATATATATATATATATATATATATATATATATATATATATATATATATAGGGTGATTCAAATTCGAGGCTAACCATGGGATTTCGAAAACGGTAAGAGATAGAGGGGTGGTTTAAATTTGGCAAAGTTGCGAAATTTTGGGAACAACAACATGCTGCCGAGAAACTAAAAAAATTTTATTTCGTTTTCGAGAGTTTTTAAAAAAACCAAAATCTCTCGTTTTCGTTTTTATTTTTTCTTGACCTTATTTACAAAGATATTCAAAATTAAACAATACATTCTTAAGACAACTTTTTCTTGCCTACAAAATGGCGGCATCAAAATTTTAATACGACGTTTCGTCTTCTGCCGATCGTCATCAACTTTTTTATTTCTTATGGCCGCTATCTTGAATTCTTAGACCACTAAATAGAGCTTTTTTTTGTGATTTCAAAAATGTATGTTTTGGCTACCTTATGTTGAACCGTTTAGCTAATATCATCAAAAAGTAAAATTATTGTTGATTTTAAGAAACGATCTAGATACCATTGCACTGTAGATGCGTGTACATATTGTTTTTTATTATCAAGATATCTAAATCTACAAAAAAAAAAAATTACTATTAACACATAGTGTACTTTTGACTATATAAAAAAGACTATGAGAAACAAGTAAACGAAAAGGAACAAGTAAAGCAAGAAAAATAACAATAAATTAAACTATTTTTAAACGTTTAGGATTACAATAGGTGTTCAAAAAGAAAACCATTTTGTTGTACACACATATTAGCTCTTTTGATTACACTACGTATTGCTCGTTGAATACTTCTTCGGGGAATATTTTGGCAGGCAGTTATAACGCTATTTCGAAGTTCTTGGATGTTTTCGTAGCGCTGCTTATAAATAATATATTTTAAGGTTCCCCATAAAAAAAATCTAGCGGAGTAAGGTCGGAACTACGCGCTGGCCGTTCGATAACACCTCTGTTACCAATCCATGCGTTTGGAAAAATTTCGTTTAGATAATTACGAACTAAAGCAGCGTTATGTGGTGGGGCACCATCTTGCTGCCACCAAAGTTCTCTTAATTCGTTAAGTGGCATTTCTTCCAAATACCCCAGCATTGGTCCTCTTAAGAACTCTAGATATCTAACTGAATTTAACGTATCCTCATAAATAAAAGGGCCTAGTAACCTATTCTTAGTTAAACCGATCCAGACGTGAAACCCAAAGCGAATTTGATCTCGGACTTGCCTGTTCTCTCCAGGATTTTCAGTTGCCCAGATGTGTGCATTATTGCGATTAAAAACGCCTAAATTGGAGAAGCGACATTCATCAGTCCAAATTATTTTTTCAACAAAATTCGCATCGTGGTTTGCTAGGTCAAGTAACCAATTGCAAAATCTAAGCCGCCTATGGTTATCACCGGGATGTAAAACTTGACTTGTATGTATTTTATAAGGTTTGAAAGTCGCCTCATTCAATGTTCTCCACGCTGTTGTTTGCGGGATATTTAACTTTACAGATATCTCTCTTGTAGAAATAGACGGGTTTAGGTTTACCTAAAATTAAATCAAAACATAGATCTGCGACAAAAAAACATAAGAAAGACTTACTGTATCAAGAATTTCCTCTTTAACTGCTAAAGGGAGCCTACTCCCGTATTTCGGTCTTGATGCATTAAATTGTCCGTATTCTGACAAATTTCGGCGAAGTCTTAAGAAATAACTTTCGTTTGGTTGATTTTTTTCAGGGTACATTTCAAAATAGGTGTCTAATGTATCTCTCGAGTTTCTGCCTTTGGCATAATAGACTTGCAACATGTCACGCTTTTCATCGTTTGAAAATGGCATTTTAAATACTAATACAATTACAACATTCACAAAAAAAAACACAAATACAATTACAGTACAGTAGCCATATTAAATACAATAAAGAATAATCAAATTCAAAGGTATCTTGATAATATAAAACAATATGTACACGCATCTACAGTGCAATGGTATCTAAATCGTTTTTTAAAATCAACAATAATTTTACTTTTTTGATAATATTAGCTAAACGGTTCAACATAAGGTAGGCAAATTATACATTTTTCAAATCACAAAAAAAAGTTCTATTTAGTGGTCTAAGAATTCAAGATGGTGGCCATAAGAAATAAAAAAGTTGATGATGGTCGGCAGAAGACGAAACGTCGTATTAAAATTATGATGCTGCCATTTTGTAGGCAAGAAAAAGTTGTCTTAAGAATGTATTGTTTAATTTTGAATATCTTTGTAAATGAGGTCAGGAAACAATAAAAACGAAAATGAGATATTTTGGTTTTTTAAAAAATCTCGAAAACGAAATAAAATTTTTTTGGTTTCTCGGCAGCATGTTGTTCCCAAAATTTCGCAACTTTGCCAAATTTAAACCACCCCTCTATCTCTTACCGTTTTCGAAATCCCCATGGTTAGCCTCGAATTTGAATCACCCTGTATATATATATATATATATATATATATATATATATATATATATATATATATATATATATATATATATATATATATATATATATATATATATAATAGACCTTCAACATATCGATTCGTTATGTTCTTCGCTATTTTTTGATATGACGTGTAATTTAGCTGAAAAAGGTAGATTTTAACTGTTGGTTCAAATTTTTTCATTATCTGAATAACGATTAATTTTAAGAGAAAACGTGTAGACGTATTTTTAAAAGAAACTTTAATTTTACATAAATTTTCTTTATAAAGTTTTTTAATGTAAAGCGAAATAATCGTAAAAAGTAAATGAATATGATTGAAAACGCTGAAGCCGTATTATTGCTATGTTTATAGAAGAGGCTAGCTTTGGAATTTTTTTTAGGTTACATGTTATGTTTATTAATCTCTATCTGACATATAGTTTTAAAGGTCATTCTGCCATAGATTATTGTTTTTGTTTTTACAATGTTGCTTGTGTTCGTTATAAACGTATAAAAAAGAGGTTGCACAGTTATCCTAAGAAAATTGAAATTAAACTTATTTCATTTCTTTTAATTTAAGTTAGCATCTAGAGATGTCTATTAACCTCTGTCTGTCATGAAGCTTTAAACGTCTGTTTGACATAGATCATTGTTTTTGCATTTACAATGTCGCCTATTTTCGTAAAGAACTTCTTATAAAAGGAGTCCTAAACAAATGTTATTAATAGTAGTTTTCGCAACTAGTGCGCTGTTTACACATTTTTTGGTGCGAGGCCGTTCTTTTTTACCCGAGGCGTAGCCGAGGGATAAAATATAAGGCCGAGTACCAAAAAGGTGTCAGCGCACGTGTTGCGAACAAAATTTTTTGTAATCGTTTACATAAAATTAGAAAAAAATTAAATTTTGAAATATTTGTTGACAAATGTCAAATTAAATATATAAGCAAAAAAGTTTATATATTTAGTTATATACCACTTTGCTATTTATGTATTAAAAGTAACGATTGCAAAAAATTATTTAATTTCTTTTAATTTCCATTTTGTAGGTTGGAAGTGGCTGTGGCCACACCAGATATTTTTTATTTTATTTTGTTTGCACACGATTGCATTTTGTAACCTGCTGCAATTTTGATATTTTGTGTAATAGCCCGAATCATTTCCAAACTGTTCGCATTTTTACATGTACCCTCAAATTGTTGTCAAAAGCAAATAAATGTGTTTCCAAAAAAATATTTTCAATCGCATTAATTAGGAAATATACGTTAGTAACGGTTTGTGCAACCATAAAAAGCTCAACAAATTTAATAAAGGAGAAGGAAAATCTATATTTATACCTTTATAACTGGAAAAGTATTATTTTTGGAGAAAAAATTATTATATTTATGTAGGACATACAATATTGAATTAATAACTGTTTCTGTAAAAACGGTACATCAAACTGATTCAAAAATAATTAAAAAGCACTTATAATAAAAGCGTTTTAGTACCCAATTAAATTATATTCTTATTTAATGGAATATACTTCACAATTTGCAGTCTAAAAACTTTTTCTCGCTTTAAACCTTACTCTGGGGATATTTTGTTACAACTCGTCCATTTTTATTAAAAGACATTAAGTAGTACAGTTTCCAGCTTAGTTTTATTTAAAACACTATTAATTTTACTAACTAATAGGCGCTTTTCCACAAAAATCTTCCCTGTCTTATGTTTTACACAATTTCAAATGTATTTCAGGTTGAAAGGGAATTTATTACAGTATTGGGCGGTCTGGGAAGATACATGAATTCGATAAATGTAAACAAAAAAAAAACTTAAGGATTTACTATACCAAAAGAAAATCATTGGTTTTCGTCGAGGATATTTTATAGTCGGTTTCACATGCATTAAATCGTTGTGGAATAAAGACAAAAAGGAGTTATTTATTCGAGAGGTTAATTTTTTTTACATATATTCTAATCCTCTTTTTCATATATGACAAGCTTTTTTTAATGGAAATGTCACCACGTGTTGTAATATTTCAAGAGTATAATAAAATATTGATAATCAAAACTTTTTTTTATTATAAACAAGAAAACGAAGAAGGTTAAATGTGAAATGAAAAAAGCAATTGATGTGTTTATGAAAAGTAAGAAAGAAGAAGGAAATAAAAAGTAATTTTCTGTTGGTAACTGCTTTTTATGCTGTTCTCAAAAGTATATAAACACGGACGCTTTTGCAAAATAAAACTTGTAATTTAGCAAACTAGACTTTACAAAAGAATACCTTACAAGACAAACTTGGGATACAAAAATCGATTTCCTCTTATCTCTGTAACAAAGTTTTATGGCTATTACTGTAAAGCGGAACTTGCTCCTTTTTTTTTTAACCTTAGACAACAATCAGTATGTTTTACTTATTTTTGGAAACTGTATTACATTTCAATATTATTTACTTTTGCCTGGTATACAATGTTATAACCTGAGTTGCAATCAATGTGACTCGAGGGAGAACAAACTCAATTGTAACACATAGATTAAAGTTTAAATCCAACACTGATGTCTGAATACGTATAGGAAGTTAAACCTCTTACGTGATCTAGTTGGTTCAGGATGATCTTTAATGCATTTTGTGGGTTAATTAAAGTTAATTTTTCAGAATATTCCTCAATTACTCAGGGAGTTCATTAATTTACCGAACTCTTAGTGCTATTGAAAATAATCTACAACAATGAATTATTAAGTGTCATTACTGAATTAACCCATTTACGGCCAAGCGCAAAATAATTAAAATGTTGTTAAAAAATTTATATGCGTTCTTTATTTATGATAAAATTAAGAGGAAAACGCCAAAAAATAATGATAATAATAACAATATATAAATGAAAAATAATGGTTCGTTAATGATACTTTGGCAGAATGTATGAACTAAAACTAAATTAAGTGCAAAATTTTACTCAACAAACATTAATTAAAAAAACGGTATTATGCCCTCATATTGTGAAATACACTCAAGCAATTAGGATGTAAGTGAACTTCACATTTATTACACAAGGGTGCTTCAGTGATATTGGGCCAAACTTAAAGGGACGGTTCCTCTCAAATATAAGTTGAAAAAATAAATTTCAATAAATTGTGGATGGATTTTCTGCTACACGCTCTAAAACTTTCACTTTGTGTTGAAACCTTTTGAGTTGAAATTTATTACTACTACTACCCCTTTAAGTTTGGCCTTATATCACTAAAACACCCTGTATAGTGGGTATTTGGCAGGCCCTGCAACGGCACCTTTTTCCTTTTCCTTCTCTTCTTATCATATGACCAACATTATCATGTCTTATCAGAAACAAAACTAAAAATGACCAAAATATTAAATGGGATAGACGAGAGTCGTTGGCAAGTTTGAATATTTTCCAGGCGTTTGCTACTGCGCAATCTGCCAAATTGATAAACACTGACCACCACCACTTCTTACCTCTAACTCTAACCCAGTAGTTGGTTACCGCATTGTCCCGCAGATCAACTCCACCCATATGAATGTTTTTTAAAACTGAAAGTGATATCGAAGTAGCCATAGAGACAGTCACCACGGCTATTCAGAGTGCGGCGTGGCAAACAACTTCCGATCGCAAGATAACACGAGTGATTTTCAAACTCCCCGCTTTATACGATAAACTAGCAGAAAAAAGGAAAGCTAGAAAGCGATGGCATCTAACAAGGGCTCCATCTGACAAGCAAAATACAACAAAATGGCGAAAGATCAAAAAAAATTGTTATATAAGATAAAAAATAATTCAATACAAGACTATTTACGTGTATTAACTCCAACTGAAGCCACAGATTATTCTCTATGGAAGCCTACTCGAAATCTGAAACAACAGCAGATTCCACCACTACGATGAATAGACAATACTGGCCAGAACTGACCAGCAAAGGGCACTGGCATTCGCTGAACATCTACTTACAGTATTTCAGGATAATCCATCCCGAGTCCCAGCTATAGAAGAAGAAATAAATCAACAACTACACAGATGGCTCTGCAAATAAAAAAAAACAATTCGAAGTGGAACAAACAATATGCCATTCCATCAGTCCCAAAAAGGCACCGGGATATGACCTAATAACTGGTAAAATTCTCAAAGAACTATCACAAAAATGATTTAAAATTATAACTTACATCTTCATTGCCATGCTAAGATTAGAATACTTCCCCAATCAGTGAAAAGTAGCACAGATAGATAGATTCTGAAACCAGAAAAATGCCCAAGTAAGCAAATTCCTAAAGACCAATTAGCTTGCTTCCAGTACTATCAAAAGTTTTTGAAAAATTCTATTAAAGCGAATAAACCCAATAACTTCCGAACAACAATCGATACCCTCGCATCAATTCGGATTCCGAAAGACCCCATGGTACCATGGAACAAATCAATCGTATAGTAAATCAAATTAATAGCAACTTTGAAAGCAAACGCTACTGTCCAGCTGTGTGTGGACGCAAGCAAAGCATTCGACAACGTGTGGCACATAGGATTACTCTATAGGTTAGAAAACACCTTTTCACATCTAATATATTCGCTACTGAGATCCTGCCTTACACGCCTATACATAACTATACCAAATCCACCCGGAAAGTATACTGGGGCCATATTATACTCCCTATGTACAGCAGACATATACAGACATGTACTGGCTACTTGGTAGGAACTCCGAGTGCTCACAGGAAAACAAACTCCTGTTATATAAAACAATATTCAAGCCTATCTGGACATATGGTATACCATTGTGGGGCTCCGCTCGTAATTCCAATATGAAGATTTCAAAATAAAGTTCTACGTGCAGTAGTCAATTGCCACTGGTATCTCCCAAACACGATTATGCATAATGGCCTTTATGATAATCGTGTTTGGGACATTTTGGCACATTACGAGAGGACATCACTAAGTATAGCAGAAAATAAAGAGAAAAGATTGCTACTCATCCCAATCAGCTAGCAAACACTGTTTGACGAAGAAGAAGAAGAACAGCACCGCCTACAAAGGTTTAAAACAAATGCATTTTTTTTGGGCGACTGTATCTCACTGCCTGTCAATCTGACAACAATGGGGAAAAAATTATTATGAATGTCGTCATGAGAAAATACTGAAAATTATTTTGAAGTTTAGCATTTCACCGTTAGGGGGAGCCCTGTAACTTTTGATACGAACTAAGAGATAACCGTGGGCAAATGATGGGGTGAATTCAGATAGGTTAGAGTACCATCTTTCCTGCATTCCCTTAAATTTTGTTTCTTAACCTCCAATGGTTTACATGAGCTAAGTATTAAGGTAATTTAGAGTAATCTTTGTGTTTACTGCGAAAAGGATGGAGAGATTAATTAAGATAAGTTAAAACACGTTTACTAAACCACAATTCCTTATACCAACTAAGGGATAGCTTCCGAAAAGGATGTCGGAGTGATTTGAGATAGTTCGGAGTAACTTTTTTTGTTCATTCTCTTAAAGTATATTTCTTAAACTCTATGTACACCACCTAAGAGACAATTGATGCCGAGGTGAACTAAGCCAGGTTAGAGTAGCATTTTTTGTTTATTCTCGTAAGGTATGTTTCCTAAACTCTGGTTGCTTATATCAATTGAGAAAACGGTAGCGAAAATGATATTGGGATGAATTAGGCTAGGTTAGAGTAGCTTATTTGGTTTATTCTCTTGAAGTGTGTTCCTTAAGCTCTAATTATTGACACGAGCTAAGAAGTAACAACTGCGAGAAGAATGTCCGGGTCAATTAAGTAAGACAGATTTACAGTATGTATATTAAGCGCTAATTCCTTATATAAACCAAGAGATAACGATTGCGAAACGTATGTAGGGATGAGTTGAAATAGGTTAGAGTACCTTTTTTGGTTCATTTTCATGAAGTATGTTTCTTAAACACCAATTATTTATACAAGCTAAGAGATATCTGCTGCGAAAAGGATGTTGGGGAATTTAAATGGGTTAGACTAGCATTCTGTGTTCATTCTCTTAAAGCATGTTTCTTAAACTATAAGTATTTATGCGAGTCTAGAGATAACTGACCCGAAAGTGATTTTGGGGTGAATTAATATGGGTTAGAATAGCTTTTATTGATCATTCTCTTCATCAAACTTTTAATTTTACACGATCAAAAAGATAAGGGTCCGGCTCAATTACAATGGGTTAGAGTATGTTTATTAGACCTTATACCAATTAAGATACCCGTTACGAAAATGATATCGGGGTGAATTCAGATAGGTCAGATAGCATCTTTTGTTCTTTCTCTTAAAATATGTTTCTTCAACTCTAGTTCCTTATGTGAGCTAAAAGATACCGGTGGTGAAAATAACGTTGGGTTGAATTAAGATAGGTTAAAGTAGTTTTTTGGGCCATTCTATTAAAGTAACACTAATTTTTACCTTCAAACCTACATATGGGTATAACAGGTTTGCGATCGACTTTTTTTTCACTATCGCAAAATAGATTTATTAGCTTATTTTACAACGTTTCGCTAAGATCGGACATGATGTCTGTCTGTCCACCCGTCAGTCCGTTTATATGCCTGTCTGTCCGTCGGTCTGTGTGAACGCGTGCGTCGGCAGTTGGTGGTGTGTGTGTGTGTGTGTGTGTGCGTGTGGTGCGTGCGTCGTGCGCTGCGTGGTGCGCGTGTGCGTGCGTGTGTGTGCGTGCGTGCGTGCGTGTGCGTGGTGCGCGTGTGCGTGTGCGTGGGTGCGTGGTGTGCGTGCGTGTGTGCGTGTGTGTGTGTGTGCGTGGTGGTGTGTGTGTGCGTGTGGTGTGCGTGTCGTGTGCGTGTGTGCGTGTGTGCTGTGTGTGTGCGTGTGTGTGTGTGTGTGTGTGTGTGTGTGTGTGTGTGTGTGTGTGTGTGTGTGTGTGTGTGTGTGTGTGTGTGTGTTGTGTGTATTTCGTGTGTCGTGTGTGTGTATGGTGTATGCATCAATATGTGTGCCTTTCATCAATATATTCCCTAACGACCCAGCTATCATGTGCAGGAGTTCCGTCACGTTAGAGAACCGTCTGTTGTATGGCGGTTAAAGGGACATTTTCCAAAAGTCCAAGTCTTCACGCAGAAATCTTAAATAGCACGTTCATAAAATAGGATTGTTCTTGGTCAATTTTGTTGATAGCTCAGCTGCAAAAATTCTGCCTCACTTAAAAAATTTGAGGTTGCAATTCTTTGTGCAGGTGAATCTTGGGCATATGGAACTTGTGCTTCTGGAGAGTACGGTACCCAAAACGCATTGAAGTAGCCGTGTTCCTACTAATTTCCGGACACTGATGGCATTTAAAATAGCAGCGTCCAGAACTTAAAATTCATTATATTCGGTCAAAGTTGACTTTCTTTAACACCTAGTCGTTGTAAATCCAACACTGCACGTGGATTTCAATCTGGCCTGCCCAGATATTTCTCAGCGTACACTTGTGGCCCCAACAGATATTCTTAAGAATAAACGTGTCAGAAAACAATGATTCTGCCGTCAGTTTATTCTTAGTTGTACTGCTTATGTGACAGTTGCACTTATTTTGCTGTAGCATGGCAGGCTTTGATGCAAAAAAGGTCGATTGCATACAAATTGATGTTATGTCTTGTTTTTCCCTTTACATTTTATTATGGAATGTGTGGTTTTTTAAGAGTGACAATTTATTTCTTTAAATTATCCGAAAAAGGTATATGTATGTACAAGGTCTTATCACGTCCCTAAATTCGAAACTTAGGCGCTGGTGTACTTTTGTTTCTCTCAAAAAGAAAATTCCCATGGATGGTCGGTCTGTGAGGAAAAACGGTGAAACGGCTAAAGTTACACGCTGGAATACAGCACGCCAGAAATATTTTAGGAACATGGCGATTAGCAATTATGCATTATCTTTCTCTTGCACCTTTTGCGATATCCTGTATGGTAGGGGAGCTATGGTCCAAGGTGTCTTAGATGCTATATCCTGTACATGTCTTCGTTACTTGCAAAACTTTGCGTTTTCACAATTAACTATTGTATAGTTTTACATAGAATTGTAAACGTAAACGCGATTACCGTATTTCGCTTTACACTCTCTCTTAGAAAACCGGGGAGCGAAACGACATTCAAAACTTAAAGTCAAGGTGCAATAAAATGCCTTCCTTTCTTCAAATATCCGACCGAACGGTTTGGGACAATTCGCCATCGACCGTTTTCAGTGGCCAATTCTCCGTGGCCGATTCGTCGTGAAGACAGTTGACCGATTCGACGTAGATAAAATTCTGCGTCTGTGGGTAATAAAAAAAAATTAGATTTAGGTTCACTAATTTCTACTTACCCTTTACAAAAAGCAGAGAAAATTAATATTTTACTGAAAAAAATATACAACAGCATTAATAGTTTTAACCATCAAGTGTATTAATGAAAGCGATAACGACGAGATGTTTTAATGCGTGAGCGTCGAGATCGTTAATCGCCCATTAATACACGAGTTCGTTACAGGATTTTTTAGAGAATCGCTTTCTTTAACTTTCCTGTTTTTCCAAAGTGAAAATTTTATGTCGACCAGGCTGCTATCTCGTAATGAAAGTACAGAACACCTGACAGTTCTCATTCCTTGACGCAATACATTCATTGTTAAATGTTTCATACTAATCAATGCAGCTCCTCCTATCAACTTTAGTTAAATCGTTTATTAATAGACCCAATTAATGCATGATTTGGAGCTGCTTAATAATTCTCATTAATAAACGATTCTCTGAAAAGAGATTTTAATAAGAAGCATTCGTATGACATAATGTAATGAGTAACAATAAATGTATAATTTATTATGTGCTAAGCCACTTAAATACTCTAAAATATTGGATTCGTTATTGAAGTTTTGGCAAAATGTGATTATCAGCATCCCTGATTTTCTTTTTTTATTTAATAGTATTAGATTGCCAGTAACAAACTGCTCACGGTAAGTAACCCACAACTCCTATACTTTGAGTCTATGAATTCTCAAATGGTTGCATCAGTTAGGTTAATATTTCCAAGGTGTGAACCGAGCTGGTACCGTTGTGGTAACACAACCTGCTTAGTATTCGGGAGGTAATGGGTTCGATTCCCGTTACCGTCTACCTTGTATGAGGTTTTTCATGGGGTTTTCCTCATACACATGTAGCTGAATGGTCACTGCGTATATGCACGCCATGTGCGGCTACTTAGGCGAATGCTGGGGTACTATTTTCCCCCTCAGAACCCTAACTCCGTTCCTTCCGATCCTATCTTGACCACACCGATCCTTAATCCCACCATTCATATATATGTAATGTATATATGTATGCTGGGAATCCGTAGTTGTGGATGAAGGAGCTAGGAAAGCTCGAGCAGCCCGCCCTCCCCCTTGGGGAGGGAATGCAATACGTGGTCTTTTCCTTTTTTTCCAGGGTGTGATTGCAAATATAGTAAAGTAAACAGTTTCTATCCTGTGTACGGCAAATTGGGCACACGGCGAATCGACAATCGAGATCCGCCAAGACACATCGGTGTTAGCAAATTGTTCGTCAGTATGTTGACGTGCTGATTCTAACTATACACAACAGACAAATGTTATTTCTTTTTTATCGTTGTAATTTTAGGATTATTTCTTCTGAATAATGCGTGTCCTAATTAATTACAGATTTTTATATTTTATATTTTTATTTATCATGGATAAATAAGGCAGTATTTTTGCAAAAAAACTTCAATGTATGTTTATTCACTCAAAGTGGATTAAAATGACAAACGCTATTTATTCGTTCAATTTCGATGTTACGAGATAGTAGATGCTTTTAAAATAAAATTGAACAGGAACAAAAAACATCTCTAACTTCGATAGTATTTTCTGTACTATTTGCTTTTTTATGTCTAAAACACTTTGATTTAAAGCAGGTACCTCTACAGATTTCTTTTAGAAAAGGAGTTTCTACAAACTTTCCTTATTTATACTTCTCGAAGGAATCAAGACGATTTTTCTCATCAATGACTTAGTGAGATCTTTAGTAATTCGTGTATATATGGTTAACATTGAAACACAAAATTTAGAATGACAAAACATGTTTTAAAAATCTGCTATGATAACTTAGATATTAAAATGAGCTAATCAAAACTATTATGTATTAATGCAGCGAGTATTTGAAGCAACAAGAACACGTCACTAAAGTGACACACACGATAGCACATGACGCACGATGACGCACACACTACACACATAGGCAGATCAATATATTGCTATAGTTCATCAGAAATCTAGATCTAATTGCAACATTATATGATACAATTCACTTAGATTATGCTTTATTGAATTTTAGTAATTTTTATTCTATCTAAAAATACAGAAAGTTTCATATCAATTAATAGTTTTTAAAAATATTCAACCTTTTATCAATCCGTATACACATGACTTTTCAAAAAATAACAGTCAAACATTTATTAAATCTAAATCTAATTTGCTTTAGTAACATTTGTTCTAAAGTACCAAATATTGATTACAAATTTCTGGAATCTTATTTGACTTCTGAAATAACGACATCTATTATAAATGACTATTTAGAAAAATTCTGGCCTTTAATAAACAATACAGAAATTGCAAACAGAATAATCTTTAAGTAAATATTGTATTATAGATAAACTAGTAAGATTTTTTAGAAGAATTTAAACATATGACATAAACTAGACCACTATAACATTATTAGTTCACAACATCTAATAACAAATAAAATTCATAGGTAACAACAAGCTTCAACTAATTTGAAAATAAAACAAAGACATCACATAATAAGCTTTAGATAACTATCAACATCTTTTTAAACTTCATACAATGAAAAATAAGAATTTCAAACATTAGATCTTTAAAACAAATATGACGTTCTAAGTACTATCATGCAATTTAACAAAATCATCAGCTTAAACGTACGCTCACTATAAAACATTCGAAGAACATAGACTATCAGCGATTTCATAAATATTTGCTTAAATAAAACCGCTAATAACAGACAACATTATGCAAACAATCTAAATTCACTATCAGAAAAGAATAATGTTTACAACATTACACTATAGAACTAGTATCATGAAAAATTAACAAACATACAAATACCACATACAATTCTATCGACACACACGACCATAACACATGCAAAACTAAGACACAGCACAATTTGCATAAAAATCAAAACGCTTACACACGACCATACCGGTCACACACACAACACGACACACAGGACAACAGAACAACAATTACTAACCTAGATTATCTTGAACAACACATAGCACCACTACGACTAGACAACACGACAAACACAGTACGCACAACATCGTAAACGCACTAGCATTACGATACGTCACACAGCACACATGCACACACTCACATAACACACACAGACACACAACACAGCACACACACACACACGACACACAGACACACAGCACACAACATACAGACACATAGCACTAGACACAGACACAAATAGACACGTACACAACATACACATTGTACACAACAGAATCATAGCATGACACAGACACAGACACACAATATGCACAACGCACAGACCACAGACACACAGACACAGACACACGACACAGCACAACACACACACACAGACACACAGACACATAGACATACAGACACCAACACACACGACACAGACACACAGACACACAGACACACAGACACACAACACACAGACACATAGCACACACAGACACACACGACATAGACACACAGACACACACAAGACACAAGACACATAGACACACAGAACACAAGACAAGACACATAGACACACAGACACAAGACACAGACAACAAGACACACAGACACAGACACAGACACAAGACACACAGACACACTAGACACAGACACACAGACAACAGAACACAGAATCACAGACACAAGACAATAAGACAAACACAAGACACAGACAAGACACATAGACACACAGACACCAGCACAGACACACAGACAACAGACAACACACAGACACATAGACACAGACACACAGACACACAGACACACAGACACATAGACACAAGACACATAGACACAACTAGACAACAGACAAAGACACACAGACACAGACACACAGACACAAGACACAGACACAAGACACACAGACACAGACACATAGACACACAGACACACAGACACACAGACACAGACACAGACACACAGACACACAGACACACAGACAACAGACACAGACACACAGACACAGACAAGACACAAGACACAAGACACAAGACACAAGACACACAGACACATAGACACACAGACACAGACACATAGACACACAGACACAGACACATAGACACACAAGACACAAGACACATAGACACACAGACACAAGACACATAGACACACAGACACACAGACACTACGACACAGACACACAGACACATAGACACAGACACACAGACACATAGACACACAGACAAACAGACACACAGACACACAGACACACAGACACACAGACACAACACAAGACACATAGACATATACATAGACACAAGACACAAGACACATCAGACACAACACAAGACAATAGACAAGACACATAGACAAACAGACACACATAGACACAGACACAGACACAAGACACATAGACACACAGACACAGACAGACACAAGACACACAGACACAGACACACAGACACATAGACACAGACACAGACACACAGACACACAGACACACAGACACAGACACAAGACACAGACACAGACAGAATACACAGACATAGACACAAGACACACAGACAATCAGACACAAGACACAACAAGACATAAGACACATAGACACATAGACAACAGACACTAGACACAGACACACAGACACAAGACACAAGACACATAGACACAGACACATAGACACACAGACACAGACAACAACAGACACAGACAGACACAGACACATAGACACAAGACACACAGACACAGACACAGACACACAGACACAAGACACACAGACACACAGACACATAGACACATAGACAACAGACACACAGACACACACATAGACACAGACACATAGACACAAGACACACAGACACATAGACAGACATAGACACATAGACACAGACAAGACAAACAAAGAACATAGACATAAACACATAGACACATAAGACACATAGACATAGACATAGACACATAGACACAGACACATAGACACATAGACACACAGACACACAGACAACAACATAGACACACAGACACAGACACATAGACACAGACAACAGACATAACACACAGACACACACACAGACACATAGACACACAGACACACAGACACATAGACACACAGACACACAGACACAAGACACAGACACACAGACACACAGACACACGACATACGACACAAGACACACAGACACAGACATAAAGACACACAGACACATAGACATACAGAACATACACATAGACACATAACACAAGACATATAGACTAAATGACACATAAAGAATAAACAGACACACAGACACTAGACACAGAACATAGACACATGACAATAGACACATAGACAATCATAGAACATAGACACACAGACAATGACTATAGACACAGACACATAGACACAAGACATATGACACTAAATAAATGACATATAGACACATAGACAATCAGAACATAGACACAACACAACATAATATGAAACACAGACACAGACATAGAACACACAACACACTAGACACAGACACTATAGAACACACAGACACATAGACACAGACATAGACACACAGACACAGACATAGACACAGCAACACTAGACACAAGACAAAGACACACAGACACACAGACACAAAGACAAGACACACAGACAAAGACAAAGACACAAGACAAGACAACAGACAACAGACACAGAACACAGAACACAACACAGAAAGACACAAGACAAACAACAGACACAAACACAGACACACAGACAAAACACACAGACACAAGACAAGACAAGACAAGACAAAGACAAATAGACACATAGACATACATAGACACATAGACAAGACACACAGACACAAGAAAAGACACAAGACACATAGACACACAAGACACATAGACACACAGACAAAGACACAAGACACAGACACACAGACACAGACACAGACAACAGACACAGACACAGACAACAGACACAAGACACACAGACACAGACATAGACACAGACACACAGACACACAGACACAGACACACAGACACACAGACACATACAGACAAGACAAAGACACAGAAAGACATAGACACAATAGACACACAGACACAGACACAGACATAGACACAAGACACATAGACACAGACACACTAGACACAGACACACAGACACAAGACACAAGACACACAGACACACAGACACAAGACATAGACACAGACACAAACAGACACTAGACAGCACAGACACATAGACACAGACACAGCACAGACACATAGACACAAGACACATAGACACACAGACACAGACACACAGACACAAGACACAACAAGACACACAGACACATAGACACACAGACACACAGACACAGACACAGACACAGACACAGACACACAGACACAGCAAGACACAGACACACAGACACAAGACACATAGACACACAGACACATAGACACACAGACACATAGACACACAGACACAGAC